>PVIY010047642.1:0-17736 GCA_004026745.1 Myrmecophaga tridactyla | reverse complement strand
TTGTACTGTTCATGTTATAGTATTTTAAGTTATAGAGCATCACGTTTAAGAGTGAATGCTATCCAAGGACTTGCACCCTATTCTGGAAAGATTAAGTGTGTTTCCAGTTGTACACAGGACAGTTGAGTATGGTTTAAATATAGTTTAAGGTAACGAGTATAGCTGCCAAGTTAGCAGGGGGTGGACTGTGATGGTTAGGCTCATCTGTCAACTTGGTCAGGTGATGGTGCCCATTTGTGTGCTCAGGCAAGCATTGGACTAACCATTTCTGCAAGAATAGTTCATGGCTGGTTAATAAACCGGAAGGCTGATTTATTAAATCATCAGTCAGCTTATTGCATCTGTGGCCGATTACATATACAATTAACTATGTGTATGTCTTCTGCAAACATATAATCCATTCAGTTGGGTTTGATCTAATCTGTTGAAGACTTTTAAAAGAGAAGAGAGCATTTTCACCTACTCCTCTGCTAACTGGCCTCTCCTGAGGAGTTCTTTGAGTCACTTCATCAAAGTTGCCAGCCTTGTGGACTGCCCTATGGATTTTGAACTCTTACATCCCTGTGGTTGCATAACACACAGAAACACACACACAGACACACACACACACATATATTCATATACACATTCATGACATCTGTTGATTCTGTTTCTCTACAGAACCCTGAATTATACAGGCTCAATGTCTTCTTCTGTCTGTAGTACTCAACCACATATCATATGGAGGCTACTTATTTCCAGGGTGTGGATAGACACTGGTTAATGCCACAGTGTGATTCACTCACAGTTTTTTCCTCCACAGCTTCTCATTCCCCTTGTTCCACCCTTTCCTAGGTGCTGAATAGTGTTACCCTGGCCTCTAAAGCTCCAGAGTCATTGCTTTAGATAGTTTCTTCCTCTTTACTAGCTGCTTTTGGCTATAGGCTCTGTTCAGTCCAGATGATGAGGTGAGCATAGAATTACTTATTTTTCCTCTAAACTAAATAAGATTTAATATCTGGTCAATATTGGCTTTGATATATCACTATAAAATCTGTGATGGAAAGAAACATTTTACAATGTTAAAATTCACCTAGATGGTACATCCACACCTCCTCTGTCTTAGTTTGCCAGGACTGCTATGACAAATACCACACAGTGGGATGGCTTCAGCAAAATGAATTCATTGTGTCACGGTTTTCAAGGCTAGAAGTCCCAAATCAAGGTCTAACAGGCTAAGTTTTCTCATGGCGTCTTTATTTATATATATAAATATTTACATATATATAGTAATTATTATTATATATACACATACATAATACATATGCATACATATATAATTTTGCATAATGTAATTATACTATGTTAAAATAAATGTTAAACTGTAGGCATATACATAAATATAATATGTATTATGAAGAAATTGCCATTACTTTGGTTATTATAAATTAAGTTCTGACTATCACCATTGTTGCAATACAAAACTTTGATCTTTTTTTCTTTATCTTAAAGGATAAAAATTTTTCCATACAAATGGATAAAGCAGCACATATTTTTTATTATAAAATAATTTTTTATTAGAATTTATAAAGTTAGTGCTTTACAACACTGTCTGTATTTTGGAATCACCTGAAGAACATTGGAAATAACTGATTCATGGGCATTCCTGAAGAATAAGTAAATTGGGCATGGGTGGGGCCTGGGAATAACATTTTTGAAGTTTACTAGCAGTAGTTGTCAATTCTGGGAAACTTCAAAGTCAAATAGTTGAAAATTTGTTGGAATGTAGTCTATAGGGTTTCTGTTAATACTCAATTACTAAAAAAGACCTTTAGATTAAGCTACTTTTTATTTTACAGAAGGAAAGCCATAAATTTAATGCCAATAATTAAAGTTAGAAATGTTACATCTTGATTGGCTGGATTAATCTACTAAAACAATTTATTTTATGTGTTTGAGTGGAACCAAAGTGTTATTTGTTTCTACAGTTTTATGCTTTTGTATCCAACGAAGTATTCACTTTAATTCCATCAAAAATTGCTGGTATTTCTCTGAGGTAGGAAATGTAATTCTAAATAATTAAAATTGTCTGATGCCACATTTGTTACAATAGTTATTGTCTAATAAAGTACTTATTTTGGTAGACAGTGCTAGTTAAACTCAATATCCATTGTTCTTTATCCATCAGTAAAACAGACCTCTGATTTTAAGCATGATCACATGCACTAAATATTATATTTCCAATCCTTTTGTGACATTAGGCATGGCACATGTGGCTAATTTCTGATCCAGGGTCTGTATGGAACTCCTGAAAAGTTTATTTAAAGGAAGGGGCATGTCCTCCTCCTCTTCCTTCATCTTTCCTGTGTGGCTGGACCTGGAGTAGCCATGTGGTATCGCAAGAAGAAGCAGTACTTAGGGAATGGCAGAGCAACAGGATAATAGTAGTCTGGACTTCTAATGATCATAAAGAAACCATATCTAACCTTGAGTGTTTACACATATCTAAGAGAAAAATAAACATCTATATTGCTTAAGTGAGCTCTCAGCCTCGGCTGAACATTGGAATGACCAAAAGAACTTTCAAAAAACATCAATGTCCAATCTTGTCAGGTCTACTGGAAATGGTCCATGACCAAATTCTCTGCTTGCTTAAACTAAAACCCAATTTTATCTGACTACTATAATCCAGAGACCATATCCTACTCCTACCCAATCTTAGAAATCCCTTATCCTTGCTTTCTCTCATCTTCACAAATGATACAGCCCTTACTCTCTGTCCTTCCATAACCAGCAGGGAGTGGACCAGTATCTTCTCTGAGCTGATTCCTGTGCCAGAGAATCTTAGAAATAAATACTGAATATAATTCTACAGTCACCACATTTTAGAGATTCAATTTAAGCTTATCCGAGGTAGGTCTGGGGTACCCATGTTCTCCATTCTCAGATGATAATTGTTGTGTCAGTTTTCTCATCAAGAAATCAAGACTGAATTATTGAATTAAATAATTTATATCTCAAGACCTTAATAAGTGGTATTTTTAATGAATTTAGTCATTGCAATGAAAAATTTAAAGACATAACTTATAATTAGTTTGCTTTTCATATTACTGTAATGGGAAAAAAAAAACTCCATCTAATTTTATTTAAATTTAGTACAAGAAAATTTTAAACTTTTAGCTCTCAAAATTGTTCTAAATTTTTAAAAGGTGATTTATGCTATTATTACTTAATGAAAATATTCTAAGTTTAATGGAAATATACAGGTTTTAATTCTGTATTAGAAGGGTCTATAATATAGATTTATTTTCACAAGCTTATAACAAAGTATCAGAAGCCAAAGCACCAGAATAGCATGATTATGAACAGAAAACATCTTCCCTGCATAAATACCAGCTTTATAATTTAATTGTATTTAAACTGATGAGTGCCCACAAAGAAAACCAATATGTAGGAGTTTATTCCATTGGTATTGAAATTGTATCTTCCTTGATAAGCTTGGCACAAAGTGCATAATTTTTTTTCGAAGTTCATTAAATTATTCTTTCCTATATTCTGCTATATTTTATAGGAGCTCACTTGTCAGATTTTCAAAATTGCTTTCCCAAACTACAGAATATTGACTTCCAATATTTACAAGAAATCTCCTATATTATAAAGTCACAATGAAAGTGAATAAAATGAAAATAAATACCCAATTTATTCAAGATTTTTCTGAAACTATTCCGAAAACATTTTTAAAATATGTTAAAACTCTGGGTTTATAACACAGATTATTTTCTCTACCAATTTAACAGTGCCATTAATCTTGCTGAGTATTAGTTCTGAAACAAGTGAAAATTATACTGTTATCCCTAACTGTATTGCAGGAAATCTGAGGAAAAGCTAGAAAACACTCTAAATGTAGTCATCCAAACAAAACAGTCACCCATTCCCCAGGAGGTCAGAGATTTGCACTGGCTCCAATTAATCAATCAGTACAGCTCCTACACATTCCTTCTCTCACCAAGCAAAACCTTCCACCATGTACTTGGTTGTGCCTTGAATTCAGTCCTATCTGAAGGAGGTTTTTGATCTTTTCCTTACCCCAGATATCAGAATACAGAGGTAGGATCTCTGTGCTTTCAGGAGAATTTTATATTTCCAGCCAGTCATAAAAACTCTCTGTGGCGGAAGCAAGCAATTGCCCTCCTGGTTAATTACTCTCAGTAGTCAAATCATTAGCACTAATCTTCCAATAGTTTCTTAACTACTAAAACAAATACTGTACAATGGGTTGGCTTAAGCAATGGAGATTTATTGGCTCAAGATTTCAGAGGATAAAAGGCTTGCTTCTTGCCTACAGGTATCAATACCTCCTGACTGGACATATCCTTGGCTTTTCCATCATATGGTCATGCACATGTTGTCAGCTTCTCCTTTATTTTCTAGTTTCCACTGACTTCCAATTTCTTGCTACTCTCCCTGACACCTTTTATTCTGTGTAAATTTACTTTGCTTATAAGGACTACACCTACACTGCATTAAGGCTCACTCTCAATTGATTCGGGTACATCTTAACTAAAAATACCTTCAAAGGCCATATTTACAAATGGGTTCTCGCCCACAGGATCAGGGGTTGTTGCTTGAATAAGGCTTTGTTGTTGAGTCCCCAATAAAGTTGATAGAATTTTTTCTATTCCTATCTCCAAAGCCTAATGTCTTGCAATCCTACTGGGTAGGCTTGCTTGTGGGGTAGGGTGTGGCCGTCGTAGCACCCAGCTGCACAGCATCAGAGGCCTCTACCTCAAACTTCTACCAGTGCACCTGAGACTTACTGATGCCACCTTGTGGTGCAGCTCCATATACCCTGCAACCCTGAACTGCAGATCCAAGGGGCAGGTGGTAGGTGCACAAACCTCTGGAGTTGGGGGTTGGGGTCAGGGGTTGGGAAGGCTGGCAGCTGGGCAGAAAGAGGGGCATAAGATCTTGACCAGAAGGCTTCTCCCAGCAGTGCCCATCAGATTCTCAGTTTCTCATCAGCCTTCTGATGAGACTTCTTTTTCAGCATGGCTGTCCCTAACCTTGGGAAGAGTACCAGTTACTATCTAGGAGCAGCTATCTTTGCCAGGTGCTGTGCTAAGCATATTGCCACACTTTTCTGCATTGCTCCTAGACCATTCCCCATATAAAGACACTTCAGTTGCAGCATTGTCTATTCTGAGTGACTGACGAGCTGGAGAACTGTCAAGATGCATGCTCTCTAGAAGACAAGTTATAAAACCATATTCTTGGGGAGAGCATTCTAAATTAAAAGCCTTACATTGCTTGTTCTTCTTGCCACAGGTAAGAAGACTTGCATCTTGTTCATTTAGATCCCAAAAAGGAAATGCAATATCTAGTACACCTTTTCCCATTCAGACTAAAATTTCAAAATAGGTTGTAAACATTCTACTGGCAGTAGTTGGCCTTTCATACATGTCTTTAAATTTCACAAATCTTGGTTTAGGCAAAGCTCCCCCAAATTTTCAGGTGGATCTTCCATTGAGGCTGCTTAACTGGTTATATCAGTTGTAAGTCATCAGTAAACAAACAGGTCATGTGTAGTACCATGAGAGTTTCATATATTAAATAGCAAATTATCTTGGGCCACAAATCAGTACTAGACTTTTAGATGTTCCAGGAGATAATCATAGAACTATCTCAGTCCAGCAGTAAAATGACTTTATTTTACCCAGTAGCACTGTAGGAGAGTTTCTTAATTCATAGGGATTTTGTGCTGAAATGTTTTGGGGGAGATATATCAAGATTTCTGCAACTTTATTTATTTATCTAATTATTCATCTATTTATCACCATCTATCTTTCTAATATGTTCACAGAGATAGCGAGAGTAAGATGAAATAGAATCAATTATGCTAAATTGTTAACAAAAATGTTATGGATATTCAGTGAAATATTCCTTTAAATTTTTCATATGTCTGAAATTTTCGTAATAAAAATAGGAAACAGGCAATAAATACCCACATTAAATTGTTCTTTAAGCTTATTACAGAGCATTGTTTAAAAATTCTTCAACAAATTTTTTTGCATTTAATAAATTAGTTTTATATGTGGTGTCTAAATAACCTTACTCTTGTTCAAGTTCTATTCTGGATATAATAATGCTCATATATATATAAATGTATACAATATACAGTTGTACTATACAAAAGTTAAAATATTTGATTGAGCCAAGTCTGTCCATTCTTTTCTTCCTTCCTTCCTTTCACTAACTTCTATCTTAGGGAGTCACTCTATGCCAAACACTTAGCTCTTGGTCCAGGAGAGATATTCATGTATAAAAAATTGCTGCTTGTCTCAGCCAGCTTACTGCCTTATGGAATACATTTCAAATTGAATTCAGAGGATATAAAAGACCCAGATTCTTGTGGTTCAAGATCTCATGCATTTTGTAGTAACAAAGACAGATAAATATGTGCTTAGAAAATTAAAAAAATAAAATAATGACTTAAACTTGTGGCCTGTACAAGCTCAAATCTCTTACCTAAAACTCTTGATTACCAGAATGCAAAAATCCAGAAATTTTAAGATTTCAGACAGATGATATGCTGCTTATAGTATAAACTGTAAAATACTCCTTCTGAAGCTTGTGATGAAATGCATAATAAAACAAATCATATTTCTATCTCATAACCTAAGCATTTCTGATGCTCAGTAGTTCCCAACTGATCAAATTAAGGTTTCATCAATGAATGACTTTAGATCAAATTATCATTTGTTGCCAAATGAGTTAAAATGAAGATAATCCTTTGATTTTTGGTGCTTTTGAGATTTTGAAATTAGCCATAGTGGATATGGAACTTAAACCAGAGGACAAAACATAGTTGAATAGCAAGTGGAAAGTGTGAATACAGATCAGACCACAGTCCCATGGCCAGTATTGGCCTACTGAGTAGAGATCAGGCCCCAGATGGCGGATAGGAGGAACTTTGAATTCAATACATAGTTTCAAGTTACTTGGCTATTCATTATCTGGGAATGAGATGCTTCCAAATCATGAAACATCAATGCACAGGGAACTACCTCAGCTCTTCCTCTGGACTGGCAAAGCACCTTCCCCATATTTTGGCTGAAGTCAGTGATTAAAGAGGCTATATTTTGTTTGTTCTTACCCCTCAATTTCATCCATTTGAAAACTTACTCCCAAGTATTATGAAGGGGAAGGGAAGAACTAATAAACTAGTTACTGAACTCACTATGGGGTGTAGATCTGGGCTTCTCTGGGAAAGTTGTCTTTGAACTATTCCTGAAAGGTACATAGAGATTACTTATCTTTTTTTTTTTTTAATTTGCATATGGGCAGGAGGCACCAGGGATCGAACTCCAGACCTCCAGCACTGCAGGTCGGAGCTCTGCCTGTTGAGCCACAGCAGCCGCCCGAGATCAGTTATCTTAATCAACTTTCAAAGAATTTCATAAACATACAGATTTAAATTTAGTCTAACTTTTCTTCATTAAATTTAGCATGCATTTGGATTGCAATCACTTTCTTGCTAAGTCTATTTCCAGTGAAGCTAACATTTAGATATCTAAAGGCCTGTCTTCTGACCATTTTTTAAAAATATAATTGATTTGGCTGCATAAATAGAAAAAACCTAATAAGATCCAAGTAATATTTAGAAGAGGAAATTGGAAATGCCCTAACATGTCTGAGTCTAAAGAGCAAAGATCAATATGATTATATCCATACAAAGGGCCAGCCCCTTGAAACAAATAAAATTTATGTTTGTGTATAAATGAATCTGAGCAAATAAGAAAGAAAAGAAAATCTTTTAGAATGGGTCAAAGGCTAGACTAAACATTATTTGCCAAAAATATTAAAATCTAAATGTAACAAAGCTCCTTTTTCTAAAAGAACAGTTAACTACTCTTCCATGTGTTGAAACTCTTTTAAAAAATGTTCTTATATCACAATAAAACTCAGATTGTAAGCTAAAAATACTTATTTTGATGTCTATAGTATCTTTTATACATGATGCTTTAAGAAAAAGCAGGAAATTTTCATATGCATACAATGTGTATAGAATATTTTATGAATTATCTTTCTTAGAAGAAAAAGAATAAAAGTAGGACTACCTCAATCCTAACTTTAAAATGAAAGTTTTAAAAGGGCATAAACCAGAAGCAGATTGTAATTAAGGCACTAGCTGTGAAAATGTAATGACTAATTAATTAAATTATTTTATTCATTCATAAGCAAATTTTTATTGAATGTCTCTTGTCTGCTAGGCACTGTATGGACATCAGGTATACAATTATAGTGAGAGAGAGGTGATATCACTTTCACTGAGTTTAGATGAGAAAATAAACACACACAGAAATAAAATTATTTCAAGTCAAAAAGTGGTTCACAGGAAAAAAAAATGTCCTCAGAAAATAAGTAGAGGCAGACTCACTGAGGCAGTGTCATTTAAGCTGATTTGATTATGAGGAGAATTAGCAAAGATGAGAAAAAAAGAGACATTTAGGATGAGGCAAGAGGATGTGCAAATTTCATGAAACAAGATAGAGCTTGGAAGTTTGAGGAATTAAGACCTGTTTTGCCTGGGACATAATGAGCTAGGAATTTGAAAATAATTTAAGAGACAGCATTGGATCAAATTATGCAGAACCTTTTAGACTGAGATGAAGAGTTTGATTTCATCCTCAATAACATGGATTCAACAAATGATTTTAAAAGGAGAATTGATATCGCCAGATTTCTATCACAGCAAGGCTTGTGAAAAGAGAATGAATAGGGTTAGAGAGAATATTTTTGTAGGTTTATTTTTTTCTTATCCTTCTAGTGACAATATCAGTACAAGTTACTGAAGCCCAAAACCTGAGACTCGTCCTTTCAATCTCTTGTGAATTAAGGCAGTAAAAACAGAGAAAAGAAGGCGTGTTGTAGGCTTTTTGGTAGATAAAGTCAATAGGACTGGAAGCAGGTTAGATACAGACCCACATAAAAGGAAGAAGCAGGCATAGAGTTTGAGTTCTGGCATCCAGTGCTGTCATTTCTGAGATGGAGTAGATTATTAGTAATGCATATTGTAAACTACAATAGCTATGCAAACCTGAGAATAACTGAAATATATTTTAGAAATCATAATAATGGCATTGGGTTACTAGGTAACTTGCTCTTAGGAATATAAGTAAAAATAAGAGGAACCTAGAAATTTGATAGTCATGTAATCCATTTCTCAATGTGATCAATTCGCATGTAGATCTATCTGGATTCAGAATATACCTGGGAAAAGAAGAAAAGAAAAGAAAAGAAAATCAAAGTAAGACAAGGCAAAGACAGGCAATGCAAGTCAAAGAAAAGAAAAAGGAAATAAACAAAAAGGATTTTTAAAGAAAAGGAAAGGACAGAAGAAAGAAATAAAAGGAAAAAACTGGAAGAAACAGAGAAGGGACTGAGAACTGTATATTTCATAGTATTTAAATATTTTAAATTTTTAAAATTTTTATATCTTTATCTTGCATCTTTCAATCCACGGAGGTTCTAGAAATAATCTATTAGTATACAAATGATTGCTAGGAATTAAAACGTATTTTCAAATAGATAGCAAATTTGAAAAGGACAACATTGTCAAGATGTATTCAAAATTAACTAACAACTTTCCCTTTTCTTTTTCCCCTGACATGTTATGACTGCAATATTTCCTCAAAAGTAGAACTAGCCACATTTTCCTACCAATAGCCTGTCAAGACAAGCTGTGAACTTTTGGTTATGATCATTATCCATAACACTATGGTATAATTTTTAGCTCAGAACTTTTTCCCAACTTTGGGAAGTGTTCAAATTTCCTTGTCTCACAAATCACATCAATCATACTATAATAGTTTATAATAGTGCCTGGTATTAAATACAAATTTATTAATTTTAGGATGCCTTCCAAAATAGAATATATTTGGCAGAGGCTTTAGCTGCTTTATCTCCAACACCGAAATGTAGCTCAATAAATATTTGTTAAATGGATGACATAATGTATAAATATTACGAAAAAATATGCTCAGAAGAATTTTGAAAGTTAAAAAAAGAAGTAGAAGTGATGCAATAGAAACAAAACTTCAGTTTCTTTCTTCTTAGAGTTGGTAATAGTTCTCCAAAGTCCCAACGTGATTTAATGTACAATAGTTTATGAGGGATTAAAATCTCACTTATGCACTCCAAGGGAAAAATCGCTTATAGGTTACATGTAAAAATTAACCCACTTAATTCTACTGACTTGCTAAAAAGAGCTGTCAGAAGTGATATATCACAGTGAAACTTCCAAGTCCAACCAAAATAAAGTCTGTTTTTTGGGTTGGTGTTTTTATAGTTTTCAAATTTTGTAATGGTCCAAATTTACGTATCACCAGATGGGCTTTTCCATTAAAAATTTGCTTGTAAGAAGGACATTTTCTCCTATGGGTTTGAATTTTCTCCTATGGTTTGCGTTTTCAGTGGGGCTGCCTTTTATTTTTTAGATTTGCACTTTCTCCTATGGGTTTTCGGACAGGGGTTTAAAATCCTTTAGCTATATAACACTAGCATTATAATGGATGATTAATTTCAATCCCATAAATTAATATATAACAAAATATGCAATAATACTTTTCAAGCTTCTTGTAAGGGACATGTGATCATTTCTCTTGCATTTATTTTTATCCTAATAAAACATGTAATGCCATTGACATTTTATGTATGTTGAGTGTAAATATATATTGAATTTTCTAAAAATATAGACAAGCAGAACAATTTTTATATTCTAGCTTTCATTGAAATTAATATTCTCTTTCAGTGTGTGTGTGTTTCTCTCTTCTTGCATTGGTTTCTCTTGTTTTTACACTAGTACAGATTCTTGGAGCATGAGATGCAACAGTGACGAGTCTTTAAAAAGATATACAGCTAAATATGCCAAAATAGGTAGTCTCCTTCCTTTTCATAAGTGACAAAGATAGAATATTCATATGCCTGCTCATGATTTATATACATAATATAAATCAAAACAACACCATGCTTGTGATTAGCAAACTAAGTCTACCTATATATGTACACATAAATTTGTCTGAATTTTAGCCAAGTTGTTCCAAATTTTTAAAAAAGCATGCATTTCACACTTTAGGGCACATTATATTTAAACTCTCTAGCTCCATCATGTTAACTTTACAGCTAATTGCAGCAAGTAAATGCCCCAAAATAAATAAACAAAAATTATGGTAAATAAAAAAAAGCAAAAACAAAGAAAAAAATTAAAGTGAAAGTAACTAGCTATAAATTAGTGATACTATAAAGAACCCTTCATAAGTATCATTGGAAAATATAAAAATGTTATAAACATTTATAAAAGACTGTACCTCTTTTATAACTTCTCCAAGTGATAGAATTTTGAAAAGTCTTGGAATAGCTGATAAATCAATATCTTTATAATAATCCAGTGCTGTAAAAATCTAGAATTTTAGAGCTGAAATATACTTTAAATGCACTTTCATTTTTACGAAGTACATTATCTAAAAAAGATTTTAATGAGTTTTCCAATTATACAAAACAAGAACATGATCATTTTGAAGATGTTTTATGGATTCCTGAAAAAAACTTATTAACTCAAATTGCTAATACATTCATAGATACATTTTTTTTCAACTGTATTCATTTGTTCCTTCACATTATTTTTCATCATAGCTAATCTTTTATTCACTTCTAATCTGTACAAATTAAGAGTTCTGGAGTAACACACCTTGCGTGCTTTCCTTTTGTTTCCATATTCTCTATTTCTATGTTTTTCTTGTATAATATATTTGATACTGCAATGACAGACTTTATATTGCACTCAAATATCTCATTGCTTGCATCTTGGCCAAGAACAAATCCAAACATGCAGGCATCCTCAGAGATACAAGTAGAGAATCACTGGTTAAGTTGTTAATGAACTCTATTCTATACGATTAAAAATATGACAAGGAGGGTGCATGGGTGGTTCAACCGAGAACGCTCGCCTTCCATGCGGGACACCTGGGTTCAATTTCTGGACCATACATCCCGCCCAAAAAAGATACGAGAAGGAAAAACAGACTATAAAGTAAAAGGTAAAGTGGAAAAAAATAGCTTCTTAAAGTGAGAGAAATTTAATAATTGAAATGAAAACATGAATATGGACAGTTTGAGTAGAAGCAGATAAAAATAAAAATTATGACTACATGATACATATATAGACAAAATTACACAAAATAGAAAAGAGATGATGACAGTCATGGAAAATAAAACAAATGCTTTCATATGTATTTTAATTAGGGTTTCATTTTGAAAGTTAAAGAAAGTGTGAAGAAAATCATTTAATAGTTTAATACATGATTACTGAGATATTTCCAGAAGTAAGAAAAGAAATAGGTTATTAAAATCAGGAGAAACATCTAAATAAACTAAAAATTATCCACATCTAGACAAATCATATTGAAACTATAGAACACCTAATTTAAGAGAATGTACAAAACAATGAATGCCTGATCTCTCAACTGAAAAAACTGAAAACCACAAGTGTGAAGAATATTTTTATACTGATGAGAAATGATAACTATAAATGTAGAATTTTATATCAAGTTAATTTATTATTGAATAATAAGTGAACATAAATACATTTAAGACAACCAAACAAGCAAGGGTTTAATCCCAAAATATTCTCAATAACAGGACTTCTGAAAATATATATTACAGAATAGAGGATAATTAACTGGATAGAAATATCAAGGTATTAGAAGAAAGGAACTGAAAAAATATATCATGCAGGCAATCATTGATTTTATTAAGTAAAAACCACAACAAAGCCATCTAATTTATATGGTTAAGAAGACAAAGTAGAATAAAATAGCAAAAATTAGTAAGCCAAATTTAAAAAAAGGGATTGCAGTCAAAGAGCTCATTGTACTGTGCCAAGGGATAGGGGATTGAAAAACTTCATATTTTATGCTAATAATGCTTGTTAAAGCATAAAAGTTGAGTACTAAAAGAAAAAAATAAGAATCTATAACATCCAAACTAGAAGACGAAAAATCAAATAAGGAATATAAAAGTAAATAAATGTAAAGCAAGCAAGGAAAAAGGAAAAAAAAAAGTTATAGAACATGGGAATTAAAAGAAAATATTGTGGTAGTATAAAAGCTGAATGAAAGCTTAAAATTTAACACATAAATTGTCAAAAGAAAATTATTTAAGTGACAGAATAGAGGTATCTAAAGGCTTTATTCAGCCTATCAGCATTCAATAGCACCAGGCCAGCTGGTTCTTCAATTGCAGCATGGTAAATGTTTTAGAACATAAGGGTAAGTTGAGTATGGGCAGTTTGGGCTTCACAGTAATTTCAACTTTAGCTAAAACTTTAATGTATGCATCTTTTCTGTCTCTGTGTCCCTTGCTCAGGTTTCCGATATAGATCAGAACAGTATTTTGTGAGAACTATTTTTGCCTGTTCATGTAATTCATTCATGAACATGTAATTCATTCATGAATGAAATGCCTGTAATCAGGCATTCATTGTTTTGTACATTCTCTTAAATTGGGTGTTCTATATTTTCAATATGATTTGTCTAGATGTGGATAATTTTTTTGTTTATTTAGATATTTCTCCTGATTTTATAGTTTATCAGCTAGCCAAAACTTACCAGTGGGGCAAGGAGGCAGCCAAAGGAAAGAAAAGGGTGGAAAGGCACAAGACAAGTATGAGGGGATGGAAATGCCTATAAAGTTTGTTTCAGTTATTTTACAAAGTCATCACCAATTTTTCAAATTCAAAAGAATATTTTACATGATTCAGATCATGAAATGAGGAACTTATTCATTTAATAATCCACAATACAATTCGAGTGTCAACTCTCCCAAATACGAGGTTAGGTGTTGGAATCCAACAATGAACTGTGAAATTTTGTCCATGTTCACGCGAACTTACATTCATAGCAGTTAGAAAAACAAAATAAAGTAAAAGAGACAAATAAATTTGTGTCAAGTTTCAATAAGGGTATATTCAGTTATAGAATTGTGCTAAGCCTTAATGTTCAACCAGGGATATATGGCAGCGATTTCAATGACAAAACAATTAAAAAGGAAATTTAAAATTACATCTAATATAAAGATGATGTATATTTGATAGCTAGTAGTTTCAAGAGAATTCTAATAGGATCTAAAAGAAGATTTAATTTGTATCTTCAGGTGTGCTCGGTTACTTTGATATGTTATTTTTTGTTAAAATCATTTGTTTCATATATTTATAATCAAAATTTTAATTTATCAGATACAGTACAGTGGGGCAAAGGTCAAGAAGTTCATTTCTTGCTTTCCTCGGTGACCTTGAATTGAAGCATTTGACCAAATTATATTAATTTTTAACACAAATCACTATTCAAAATTGGTTCTTATTTTATCCTCTTCACAGATTACTTGAAAGGTATATTGGTGTTATGATGACTTTATCTATCCAATAATTAAATAAATTAGAAATCTGATTAAAAGTTTTCCTAGAGGCTATTATAATGACTGGCATATGACAGACGTCATATAGCTTAAATGCAAATCTATATATGAGGACCTTATGTAAATTTACATAGTGAGACTCAGTAGCCGAGCACAGATTGTAAGAAGCATGAAAAGGAGGTGATTCTAGGTCACAGCTTTTGGAGACCTTTTTGAGATTGGCAGGGTCAAAATTAGGCATTTAGTGGCTTCTTGACTCTGGAGAGAACAGTTGCTTTGTACTCCTTCTGCTCTAACTGATCCCTAAATGGCTTTGGAATGCTTTAAGAAATTACATTAACAGGTCTACCAGAGAGCTAAGCAGCTTTCTGCTTAAATAAACTTTTATATTCATGCATATGATTCAACATTTCTACTTTGATGTTTTAAGGTGTTCATAGAATATGACTGGGTATTGCAACAATATGTAATAATCATTTATTAAATAGTCATGGGGTTTCTGTGCCCTCATATTTTCTGAAACTCTAAACTAAGTTAGAAGATATACAGTGGTGTTTGTCATCAGACTGAAAGATGAAGGAAACAAAGGAACTTGCCCTAATGTAAAGAGAATTATTGCTATTTCTCTCTTGATTATTTTAGATGGATGGGAAAGGTATTTAACCATTTAACCAAATACAGATCCCTTCAGGAACTACTTTAAAGTACTTTAAGAGATAGAGCAGCTAAAGGAAAAAGATTGAAAACAATTGGCTTAACTGTTCACAAAGTGGAGAGAATGAAACAGTAATCTGTCATTGTGTGGACAGACAAGTTGCTAGAAAATCGGAAATCACTGAAAGGCAGTGATTTTGGCCTTGGGTGCATTAGATGCCTTGGGAAAATGTTATTGAATGTCTAATAATTGGTAGTCAAAATGTTTTTAATTGTTTGGAATAAAGAGGTGCATAAAATCAAAATTCCCATTATCGTTCCAATAATAGATAAATCTGAAACTAAAGAAAACATCCCCTATGCAATATATTAATTTCAATCTTACCAGAGCTATATTTTAAACATATGTGGATTTGTCTGTGCTTGTGAATGCTTGTGCAGTAGAGTAACCAAAAACTTCTCCTCACCTCTTCCTTAACTTCATTCATTAGCTACACAGAATATGGGGCCTCCCCTCAGCCCTACTGAATCAGAATCTACAGTTATAAAAGATCTATTCGGATGGAC
Organism: Myrmecophaga tridactyla; assembly: GCA_004026745.1. Taxonomy (NCBI): domain Eukaryota; kingdom Metazoa; phylum Chordata; class Mammalia; order Pilosa; family Myrmecophagidae; genus Myrmecophaga; species Myrmecophaga tridactyla. Next base: position 2,067 of record PVIY010047642.1, on the reverse strand, counting down.
TGAATGGTACATGAAGATATTTCAATTAAAAAAAAAAGATCCAATCTCATTTATATGCTCATCAAAGTGTGAAAAGCATTGTTCTATATTATCTTTAGTGTCCAGTTTATGGCAGAAATTCACCCATTTTTTACTCCTTAATCCAAACTCTCCAGTGGTTTCATTGAGCCTTCAGGAGAAGCTCCATTTTATGGAAATTAGCAGAATTGAGTTGTCTTTTTCATTCAACATCCATTGTAGCTGAACAGCAGGAAGAATATTCATCATTTTCATTTCTGCATGATAGTTTACTTCATGGAGATATATATTATCAAAATGTATGTCAAGTGTAAATGAGGATTACTGTCCTTTCCTATTATAACATTGAAAATTATATACCTAAATCCAATGAGTACAGTGGTACAAAAGTACTCCCCCAAAAGTATTAGGGATAACTAAATATTTGTGCATAAATAAAAAATTTTGAGCATTGCTCATTTATTTCTTGTAGGAAAATCTCCAGTCTTACACATTAAATTTTAGTACATATCACCTAATTCTTTATCAGAGACATTAAGCCAATTTTTATAAAATCTTCTCATTCTCTAACACCATAACCATCACTAGATATCTTTTAATAATTTTCATTTTGACAAATAAAAAATTGTATTTCTTCTTATTTTGCACATATTTCCTATTTGGAATGAGATTCTCTTCAAGTTTTTATATGTAATCTTCTGTAAGATGCCTATTCATTTCCTTAAGCTTCTTTTCCATCAGAGAATTTTAGCTATCTTTTTAACTTTTATTTTTCTATTAGTTATAATACACATACAGGGAAATATATGTAAATGGACAGTAAAATCAGTTTAACAATCTATGATAACTCTTATTAAGACAATTTCTTTTCATGCTCCCTGCTAATTTCCAACTTTCCCTGCCAGGGTTAGAAACCACTATTCTAACTTCCAGCAGTATGGAATCATACAGCATGTAATATTTTGTGCCTGGTTTTTTCACTCAATATTATATTTGTGAGATTCACAATTAATGTGTGACATTTGTTTGTAAATCATTGATTTTAACAGTAGTAAGGTATTCCACTGGGTTATGTGGTGTTAATTTTATGTTTCAACTTGGCTAGGATATTGTGTCCAGTTGCTTGATCAAACCATGACCAAGGCTTTGCATTGAAGGTACTTTGAAAATATTTCTAACAGCTAAAGTCAGTTAACTTAAAGTAGGGAGATTACTCTTGATAATGTGGCTGGTCCTTAAATAATCAGAAGAAGGCATTAAAAGCAAATAACAATATGTTTTATAAACCAATTTAAAATTAAAACAAGGAAGGAATAAAATCTATAAATAGAGATATCAGGGTTATTTGAGTTCTAAATATTAAGCAGTATCTTAAATACTATTTGATTACCTATCAAAACTGTGTGTGTTCTCAAAATATCATTTATTATATCTGTTTATTAGTTATTACAAATATCAACTTTGCTGTAGTAGTGAACTATGTTGATCAATATTTTTAAATTTTTGATTTGATCAAATATATTGTACAAATAGGTCTTATGATGATTACTTAGATATATTTTTTAATAGGCCTATAGATAAGCTGACTAAGATATCCATTTTAGGTGGTTAAGTTTTCCATGTGTTAATTGTATAAATGTCCGTATCTTCATGTTTTCCTGAAATAAGAAAAAGATTTAGAAACATAGGTCATTATTTACTATAGTAATGCAGATATTTGTAAGAACGTTCAACTATGGTAATTTTCAGAACATTCAGCTTTGACAGATGATCAAATGGTACATAAATTAGCGTTTAATACTTAGAATTTAAGAACTTTGCTATCCAAATATATAGATTTTTTTTTATTTTAAATTGACTTATAAAACTTACTGAGGAAACACAGACTTTACAATGATAATATGACTACTTTATTTAAATATGTCTATGGTTAAGCTAATTAAGATATTCATAATTGATGGTTCCAAGTATATTGTTTGTTTTCTTAAATAAAAAATATGTAAAAATTAAAATAATATATCAAAAAAGCTAATAACAGACATGTCTAGA
>PVIY010047641.1:0-17714 GCA_004026745.1 Myrmecophaga tridactyla | reverse complement strand
AATGCTTTTTGAGAATGAGGGGAGAGCTGCAGAACCACAGAAGAACCAGGAGGCAGAGAGAAAGCCAGCAGACTATCACCAGGTTTGCCATGTGCCTTCCCAGTTGAGAGAGAAACGCTGAACTCATCGGACTTTCTTGAGTGAAAACAACCTTTTGATTGTGCCTTAGTTTGGACATTTTTATAGACTTGCTTTAATTGGGGCATTTTCATGGCCTTAGAACTGCAACCCAGCAACTTATTAAATTTCTCTTTTTTAAAACCCATTCCATTTCTGGTATATTGCATTCTGGCAGCTAGCAAACAAGAATAGGTGGTAAGGCACTTTTGACTGCAAAAGTTTTAATGTCTAAGGAAGAAAAAAATGAATTAAGAATGGAATACAGTGACACAGTGTGATTTTTTTTTTGTCAAACAGTGCTTTATAAATATACTTTTAACTTCATGGACTAAAAATTGGTTTCTTTAAGTGAACATTGTCTAAATTAAGAGATTATTTAACTTCAGGGAAACAGGATCATTTTCAATGTTTCCAAAGAGTGAGGTAGCTAAGAGATTTTGTGTAAGATATCCAGATCTTGTCTCATGTTCATCCATTAATCCAGGCTGCTCCTTCTATATAAAATGCTATCAAAGTTTAAGGTTAGAGCCAACAATACACAGAAAAAAAAATGACAAAAATATGTTCATGCTGTAAAGTGGACATTACCATTTAACATTTCAATATGTTCCCTAGGAAATCAAAAAAATTGCAAATGCACAAATCAGAAATTTTAGATACATTTTTACATTGATAAATAATTTATCTGAGAAAAACTAATTTTATATTTTGTTGGAAAAGGGAACCTCCAGATCAGGGTAGGGAAGCTCCAATGTTTATGCAAGAAAATCCTTTGAAATATGGGGAAAAAACACTAGAACTTCCCTGTACAAGTTTAATCTTTTTAAAGTTCTAATTTTGAATGTGTATAATATTCATAAATATTACAACTGATGAACATATGATAATTTAAAAAGAAACCAAACAACCAACTAAAAAAACAAAACAAACATAAATAGGAAGTACATGCTAAAAATCTGTTTTACTAGGTGAGGTATAAGATTAAAATTTTTTATGTTAGTATTTATTAGCAATATCTTGTGGCAGGACACTAGAGGTTAATTACTTAACAAAGCAATAATATCTATGCACAGTTTTTATTTCGCCTTAGATTTTCTATACCATATTCAATATCTTAGACACTGACAAATACAGCAATTTGAATGTAAAAGATAAAATAACTATATGGGATGGGCTCATTTCAAGCCCCATCTATACCAATATACCCTATACAATGTGACAGAAGGTTGGATTAGAGAGGCATTTCTCAGACTTACACAATTCACAAATCAGTCAAATTGAATTTTTTAAAAATGGTGTGAACAATAGAATCAAGTAAGGTGGACAACTTTCTTAAATTTTCCGTATCAAAAAATAAATGAAGATAATTACCACCTATGACGGTTTGCAGCTGCGTAGGGCAACAGAAGTTTGCTTTTGTCAAGAACTGTGCAGGGTTCAGGATTTTACCTGATTTGCAAGCTAACAAGTCAATCCATGGTAGTTTCATGACTACTGGAAGAAGACGTGAGACATTTGTGTGAGACAAGGAAGGTTTTATTACTCATATTAATCGCAATAGGCAGAGTTATCAACATTTTCTTGCTGATGCAAAGAAAAATAGATGATATTTGTGCATGCGGTGGGTTTTTATGGGCAGTAAGCACATTTAATTTGTACTCCGGAGAGTACTGGAGCAAACTATCTGGAAAGTGAAACTATGTTTATGTTTCAAGACTTGAAGAAATCCTGAGTTTTGCTCCAAATGGCTGCAATGTATCTTCTAAGACTTTTCACTATATAGACATCTTTGAAAAGATATTCCAGAACAAACACACTTAATGCCCTACCTCCAGGACATGCAGAAATGTGAGAGATCCATGGAGGGTTGTCTCTAACCACCTCTGAATCTACATCTCATATTCTCCAACCTAGATCTAGCAAGGGTAAACAAGTAAGCTTGATCAGTTACCTGTGGCCAATAACACAGGCATTCTATAAATGAACAAGGGTGGATAGGAAAACAATTATCCACAGTTGGCAAGGTGTCTGTCAGATATTTACTTAACACGTTTTCTCTTCACAGTTCTCTTCTACAGTTCTTAGACAATACCCCGTGAGGCTATCTATGGCCAGAGAATTAGTATTCAACATAAGCAACAAGCTGACTTCTCTATCCTTCCCCTACAGGGTTGAGGGTATAAATGTGTTATAAGAGAAAAAAAAAGTGCCAGATCAATTCCTATCCAGTACTCCTGCCAATTTATCAGATATATTTAAATTAGCATGTAGCTATTTTGCATAAGAATGAACAAACCATGGCCCCTTTAAAAATATAGTCTGATTGACATAAGAACACATTTATAGATCCCAAATATGGCTCAACACATTCAATATGTTTAATATGATGTTAGTCAAAAACAAGTTATGTTAGGTCCATTCTTTCCTGTACTTAACTCTGAGTGGCTGGTTGAATATGTGCTTTCCTTGAATTATCCAAGTAAGAACTATCCAAAAAGATGTTTAGTACCTTAAATACTCTTAATCATCATGGAGCAATAATAACTGAACAGTGATTCAGATCATTTGTAAGTGTCAGGAAAAATCTGCTATGGATTTCTGAGCCATAAGATTTTATTTTTTATGCTGCACACAAAGGGTTACTGAAGCTTATCATGTTGCATAAGATAATACTAGAACTGACCATACTAGACAACCTGAAAAATGCTTACAAATATTCATAACATAATTAATCTGTGAAGTGGCCATAAAATTCTATTCGGAATCTTGATTTTGCAATAAAAGACCATTGTTTTTCATTCTTCCTACAGATTCCTTGGTTCAAAAATAACTAGAAAGTGAGATGAAAAAAAAGTTTCTGTTTCTTTGGCCATTTTAAGCCAAAGATGTACTTCTTTTAATCAAATAATATTTTTTAAATTAGTAAAACCTGTGAATATTCATTGAATTCAAAATACTTTAGTATTAATTTATGGTGTCTTGTAGTAGCATACTTTTTGGCAATGCAGTGAAAACAAGACTGTAAATTTTACAGGTGCATTTTTATCATTTTTCAAAACAGGCCTGGTATAAAGACATATTGTCTGCATAGGCTACAGGGAAGCTGTTAAAATCTGATTTATTAGATAGTGGAAAATTTCACTTTATTGTGTCCCTAACTGTTTTTATTCAATATTAGCATCATCAGTTGTATTTTAATGTGAATCTATGCCATCTAATACTTTTAAATTAAAAAAGAGACCAAATTTATTTGACAAAGCAAATTGGCAAGTATGTAATATTTAAAATCAGCCCTGTAAAGTACCAAAGGCTATAAATTTTAAACACAACTATTTCACTTACCTGTCTTCCTTATAAGCAATCTAAAGCAATGAACACATAATGCAAATGTAATAGTATTTGGTAAATATGGCAATGTTAAGTATCTGCCCATGTACATATTATATGGAAGACTGGCACGTTGAATTTATTTTCACTCCTTCCTGAAACCTCCCTGAAATAACATCAAAGCAATTAAAAGTTATAAACCCATGAAGACAATGAGAAGATAATACCAAACTACTACTATTTAGAAGTTGGAGAAACAAAGAAGACATGGCAATTCATGGTACATTCAGCCTGAAGAAATCTGAACTCTAACTGCTTGCAGCTGGGTAAAGATACAGGGATTCTAATAACAAACAAGATGATTAATGTCATAGAACTGCAGAAATTCTCAGCAATTGGAGGCCCGTGGTATTGCTGGAGGCCAAGTTGCAAGGTCTGACTGAACATAAGATTACTTGGCACCATGTGTAGGAGGAAGTGAGAGGGAAGGTGAATCCCTTCTCTAAGACCATGCAGGCACTCTGAACGGAGTGGGACAGGGATATTCTGAAAAGATTCAGTGAAAAATAAACGTGCTCAGTGATCAGAACACCAGTCACTTTCTCTTGCTCAACTCTGAGACCCAGACTAAAACGGACCCATTCTCTCCACCTAGCAGTCCCCCAAACAGGCTGCTTCTCTGGGTAAACTGGCCCAAGAGACAAGATGAGAAACATGAAATTTGGCTGCACCCCAATGAAAAAGCCTGAGCTCCTGTGGGACAGTCTATCAGTGGGAAAGCCTTGACCTTGAACTCAAACTTCCAGGGTCTCATTCCCGGAAATAAGACTTTGAAATCAGTCTTATTTCAATGTGTGAACTAATAACAACCCTCTAAATAGCTGACTAAGTCTTTTAAATTAAAGAAAGGGGCCAAAATAAATAAAGAGAAAAAAAAAGAAAATTTCATAAAAAATTTAAAAAAATACAGGAAGTAAAAAATATTTCATGTGTGTGGGTTTATAATATATACATTTCATATATTATTCTAAAAATAAAGATATTTCTTATAATAAGAACTTGACTTTATACAAAAATAGCATTATGAGAACAAGAAAGCACTCCTGGAAATTAAAAAATACCTCACTAGAAATAAAAAGTTTAATAAAAAAAACTGTGAAATAGAATGCAGCAATTCTTCCTAAAAATATATAAACTATGAAAATGAAACAGCAGAAAAATGTTCAATGTCTGATTCAAAACAATAAAACCTATAGACAAAGAAACACTGAGGGACATATTAAAGAAAAAAATGATATTCCTTAGATCTAAAAGATACAAATATAAAAACAGAGGAGCTTGCAACAAACCAAACCATGAACACACACATACATGCATAAGACAAATCACACCAAAATAAAGAAGAAAAAGTAATATGATGACATCAAAAAGATAAAGGGAAGAAGCTGAAGATTTTGGAGGAGCTGACTGATTATTTACTAAAGAATCAGAATCCATCTGTATCTTCAAGATTGGTACTGGAAGTTGGGAGACAGTAAAAAAGCAAAATTTGAAATTATGAAGGAATTCTTTCCCAACCTAGAATTGCGTACCTAGTCTAACCAGTGATCAAGAAACATGTAAAGCTATTTCAGTCAAATGAGTTCTCAAAAAATATATCTCTGAAAGCTACCAGAAGTTGAACCACAGCAAAGCCAGGCAGCAAAACAAAAGAGCAGAATATATAAAAATTCAGGAAACAGGGGACCCGATGCAGTGGAAAGATGAAGGGGACTTCACTATAGTGATGTCTAGAAGTTGCCAAACAATCCCTGTATATCAGTCCTTGGGAAAAACAAAAACACAAAAAAACAACAAACAGACCAATTTGGGGCAGAGAAATGAAAACCAGAATTCTCCAAGAATTAAAAAAGAAAGAAAGAAAGATAGCAAAAAAGAAAGAAACCTATCATCCAAATTCCTTCTGATATTGACTACATCAGAAGGAATTTTGGAATTTTGATGGGGATTTGTGGACAGAATTCAGCTGAACTCAGCTTTGATGGCTACATATTGAAACACAGACAATTATTTATTCCGGGGATGGCATGGGGGTGGGGAGCTGGAAAGAAGAAGTTTGAGCTGTGAAGATTATAACAACAATGTAAAAATATGAACATTGATGTAACTAAAATTGTGAAGTACAATAGAGATAATGTGAGGAGGAAAAGTATTTTCGCATTGATATTTGGGGTTAGGGGAAGTAGAGAGATAGTGGCATAAGAGGACAAACACTCTCTCCACAATAGGATATCAACAGAGTTGCTTTGCTCAACTATAAATAATAGCATAATAAACACATTACATTGAAATAATGATACATATAGTTAAGCAAACTGCTGTAAGTTGAAAATGATAGTATGGATAATCCATCTTGACCTGATAAATGTGGCAGGAACTAAATTTGATATCTGCATTTCAGCAGTGCATGCATTGAAATCTTTCTGAAATGCATAAACCAAGTTCTTGCTGAAAAGAACTTTCTAACAATAAGTGGTTTTTTACCTTACCAAGACAGCAAGAGATTCATCCAAAAAATAAATCATCCAAGTGCTTGACCTAAAAGATACTAAACAGCAAACCTTCAGTTTGGCTGAAGTTGTACCTACATAATATATCCATCATATCAGATACAGAAGAGTCAACACCAATGAACTGGTGAAAAGGGTGCAATAATTTCAATGTTTGGGGTATATTTTGTTTTCTAAACATTGTCAGTGAGAGATAAATTATAAAATGGTAAAAAACGGAGTCACAGTCAGAAAAAAATCCATGAACATTTTCAATAAACCAGAACTCAAACATATATATTCAGATTGAACTGAGATTAAAGCTTCTAAATCCTGTATCTGGTTCTGGAAAGTAGGCAAATGGCAGCTGAAAGATCACTGTGAAGAAAAGTGAGCCCATTGGTCAGGGGACAAGAACTGGTCTCTCTGTTTAAAAAAGAATTAGCCCTGAAAGTTAGCATAACAATTTACAATGACACCTAAAGTAAGTGAGAGCAGGCCTCAATTAGACACAAAAATGAAGCCAGTTTGGCTGGGACTAAGGTAAACGAGAAAATAAAAGATGATAGCATATGTATTCTAGACCTTCACCTACTGTTTGGGACCTAAGAAAGAGAGGTTTATTATGTTTAGAACCTAAATTTTCTGTAACACACATTCTAAATCAGCCTTTTCTGGAAAGCTCATTTATACAACCCAAACTCCTAAAGTCCAGAACAGGAATGACGCCTTGTAATTCCGTATGACTTAATGTAATACTAGGAAACATCTCAGACTATGGTGGGGGAATAATTAAAAAGTATTGATAGAGTCCCTTAAGGGTTTGAAGGAATAACAAAAGAAACTATTAAACTTTGCCATCTTGGGAAACCGAGGTTAGCCTCTCAACCACTGGGGACTTCCAAGAAATTAGGTTAAAACCTTGCTTTTGAGGCTTGCCCTTAAGAAACTTGTTTTGTAGTGGAGAAGTTAAGACTACCTATAATGAAGTATAAGAGTTTCTTCCAGGAGACTTCTTTTGTTGCTCAGATGTGGCCTTTCTTTCTCTTTAAGCCCAACTCTGCAAGGAAAATTATCATCCTCCCTGCTAGGTGGGACATGACACTCAGGGGTGAAAATCTCCTTCACAACATGGGGCATGATTCCCAGGGATGAGTTTCGCCCTGCCATCATGGGATCAGCAATGCCTTCCTGACCAAAAAGGGGAAAAGAAGTGTAATAAAGTAAGGCAAGAGTGGCTAAGAGAGATCAAATAGAGTCAAAAGCTATTCTGGAGGCAACTTTGTGCAAGCTTCTAGTTAGATAGTGCTAGTGGCCATGGCTTGCCAAACCCCAACCAAAATCACTTCTGCTAACTCTTAAAAATACCTAGGGCTCCAACTGAAACTTTACAAAAGTTTCACGCACTAAGTTTGCTTTCCTGGAACCTATAATTTCCAGAGATCTCCTAGGCCAGATAAATCCTAAGACCCAGAGGGAACAGCTTCTCCAAGTTTATCAATTAATTAACTACATCCCCCTATCCTTTAGTGTCGACACTTATTTATTTCTTTCTTTTTACATGGGCAGGCACCGGGAATCGAACCTGGTTCCTCTGGCATGGCGGGTGAGCATTCTTGCTTGCTGAGCCACTGTGGCCCGCCCAGTGTCAACACTTCTTAACATCAAAAAGTCAGAACAGGCATTGCCTAAATCTCCCTATAGATCCTGAGAAGGCTCAAAGGAGGAGGACATACGGCAGAGAAAACAGAATTTAACAAAAGAGTATGACTGCTGAAAGACTATATTGATATTCCTTCTAGCCTCCAGTATTTTGGAACAGCTAGAAGGAAAAATCTGAAGTAATGGAATGGTAACCCTTAACACACTGAAGTCTGTAAGTACTTGTTGAAGAGTACTTTGAAAATGTATTGCTTTCGCTTTCTTTTCTTTCAATATATGTTAAAGTTCACAATTAAAAAAACCTTTTAAAAAAGTCAATTGTGGGATGCAAGGGTATTTCAGTGGCAGAATTCTCACCTGCCATGTGGGAGACCTGGGTTCTATTCCCAGCCCATGCACTTCCCAAAAAACAAAGAAAAAAAAAAAACGAAACAAAAAAATTCAACAAATGGTGCTGCAATAATGGGATACTCACATGGAAAAAGAATGAAATGTGATCCCTGCCATACAGCATACAAAAAAAGTCAATTAATGCTCCAATTTGCATATAAACTAAACTTCCAAATCACATAATTCAATCTAATGCTAAGAAAGAGAGGCAAACAATGACATTAAAGGATAAATTAAATCCACTGGAGTTAATTTTGCAAGATTCTTAACATTTTTTATTTAAGGATGCAGAAAAAGAAAAATGGATTACCATTTCTAATAAAAGAACAAGAAAAAAATAAAAACAGACAAGCAAAAATAAAAGAAGACTAGAATGGTTTAAAGAATAATCAGATAATAGCATGGATATTTACCTTATAATGAATTACTAAAATGAACATAAAATAATTTAGATATGAATGCTATATTCACAAATATTTGATAAAATACATTGAAGCAAGGAAAAAAACCAATGAATAAAAGCTCTTGAAAATAGTAAATAGTGATTTAAATGAAAAAAACTCAAGAAGTTATAAATTCTGGTGGCCTCAATTAAAGAAAAAAATGAGGGAAAAGCAGTCAAAATTAAAGATTTAGAAAAGAACACAGCAGAAAAAGACAGTGATATAGCATATGAAATATAGCATTTACATAAAGAAGAAAGATTGACACCCAGTTAGATCTCCAGATGGTTCAACTGCACATAAATGTTTGAGAAGTATTACTCTAGAAAATATATCTAATAGTGGGTCTGATGGATCTCATGGTATATGAATCTCTCAATTTATCAGATTTCACAAAATGGTTCTCTGAATGAATGTAATAGTATCTGGTTTCTGTTTAAATTTACATTTCATAACTGAAAGATTATCTCTTCACATATTTAATAGTCATCCATATGTCTACCTGTTCATATTCATTCCCAGCATTTAATTAGATTGTTCATTTCTGTTTTTGCTTAATGTAGGGAGACCCTTTTCATAATTTAAGCACTAACAGTAGCCTAGGTACTCACATATTGTGTTCTAAAAGTTTTAAAGTTTTCATTTAATATATATTTCATTATTTCATTTGATTTGGAGTATATCATTTATTTTTCGAGTACTGTATAAAATAAGAACTATTCATCCATATGGGTAGACAAAGTTACTAAAAACATTCACTAGATTACCTCTACCATTCCTCACAAAATCACAATGAATCTTGGGTTTTGATTTGGATCTACTTCTGAGCTTTCAGTTATAGGCAGTTCTTAAACACCTGTAATGCATACCATTTGATTGCAGTTATTAAATCCTCATACAAAGTCTAAATATGTGGCAGGCCAAGCAAACCCTTCTCTCCTACCCACACAAACACAATTTTCTTCTTCAAAATTGATTTGTCTGTGTTTTGCATTTTTATGCATCATATGAATTCCTGAGCCAGCTTCTCTAGTTCAGGGAATTTGATTAGAATTTCAAAGAATACATTGATTAATTTGGACAGAATTGAAATCATTAATATATTCAGTCTTCCCATATATGGGTATAGCATGTACTTCCATTTTTTCAGCCATTTTTAGTGATTGTACTACACATATGCCATTTTTTCAATCTAATGACTAATATCTGTCTTCCATTCTGGGAAATTCTCAAATTATCACTTTATGTATCTCCCAACTCTTAGATACATAAAAATAAAGGGAAAGCATTTATTTTTTTCATTTTTTAAAAATCAGCTATAGCTGCTAGACAATGTTGGTTATTGGTTCAATAAAGAATATTCTTTCCCTCATTCTTCATTAATAACGTTTATTTTCATGGTGATATCATGTCGCATTAAAATTACTCTGATTCACAGCTCATCTTTCTGTAGCATTGCCATGTAATACAGTTCTGACAAAAGTATTATGTGTGTATTGTTGACTGCAACTTCTGAAAAAAAAGGCTTATTCAAAGGGATAGAGAACTGGAACACTCATTTTTTTGCTGATATTTCTCTGTTTCTGCCTTCCTGGAAAAAATACAATTCTAGGAGTTGAAGAAAAGGCAGTATATATATATATATATATTAAGAAAGAAGTAATAGGAAACAGGAGGGAACCTATAACCTTAATGAGCTACTTGAACATTCTAGTTTTCTTTTGTTTTGTACCTCCAGATTTCTTCTTTTGTGAAAATAAATGATTAATCCTCAAGTTTGGTTAAACCACTGAGATTTGTGCGTGTGTACATGTGTGTATGCATGTGTGTGTCTTTAAGTTTATTTCAGGAGCTAAATTTAATCTTATCAAGGTATCAAGTCTTTGTTTATTTCTTTGTTTAAAAAACAAACTGTATCATGAATGTTTCAATGGGAAGGAAGCAGTGGATCCCATTTGTGAGGCTAGCAGATGCCCAACATTCCATAGGTCAGAGATGGTAGAAATGAAAATTGATAGTTTTTCAAAGTAGAAAACATGAAAGTAAAGTTATTTTATCTAATTTGTTTCATGTCTACAATCTCCGGTAGTGTAATTGTAGTTTTGTAGTTTTGATTCAATGCAATATTGATAATCACCTGTGTTTATATAGTAATTACAATTTCTAGCTAACTAGTCCAAAAATATTAAATATATTTTACCCTCTTCAAATGATTTACCTACCTCAATACCTACAATGCTAACACCATGCTTGGGACAATTTAGGAAGTATAGCAGTGATAGTGCATTATTCCTATGCTATTATCTCAAATTTATAGTATGTTTCTGATGTCAGTTTAGATGAATATATTAAACTTATCTCTTTATAAAATTCAAATAGATGCATTTCTCATTCCTTTACATTCTAAGCAAGAAAGTTTCTGTGGTTAAGTCCCAAGCTTCTACCCTAAAACTGAAGCATTAACTCTGAAAGATTCTATGGTTTGGGGTTGAAAGTGAAGATAAAAAGTGCCAAGTACAATGTGGATAGTTTCCAAAACTGTGAACTATTTAGTGAACCAATAAACTTAATTTTTTTTTCTCTCTCTCTAGATACCCAACACTGTTTTGAGACCAATTTTTGTGTTTTCATTTGGGTTTAACATCAAATTCCTATGCCAGCTGGTAGGAATGAAAAAAATTTAAAAAAATGAAATAAAGCCTAGAGAAGTTTCCAAACCCACAGAGCTGGGGAAAGACTTGGGATGTGACTTTAAGTTTCAGGTTTCCTAGGGTTTCAAATGAAAGGAAACCATAGGCAAAATGCAGTGGACATGAAATATGTGAATAAAGACCAGTATAAAATGTGTTTTAATGATCCAGTGTGGTTGAACTTATCTTACTCCTTTCATTGGAAGACCCTGCTTCTCTTCTGTTTTATCCAGTGTCCGTAAGAATCCAAGAAGATAATGCTATATTTAGCCACCCTCAAGACTCAGCTTTTAAAACAGATTCATTTAGCCCACTCACTTGTTTACACATAAGTTTTTTTAAACATTTTAGTTTAGTATACTAGAATAAGAAAGTATTATAAAATGAAGGGCAGATGCAATATTTACTTAAAGAGGGAAATTTATATAGTTAGAGCATTTAAATTTCACATTTATTTTTTAGAAGATATCCTTATGGGCTCTTTTGTCTTGAATTTATGAACGTTTTTTATGACACTTATTTTAATTAAGCTGGGAGAGAGTAAAACACTCTGAAAACATAATACAAGGTTAAGCAAGCAAATTCATATAGACAGAAAGAAGATCAGATGTTACTAGGAGTTGTAGGAAAGGGGAAAATGAGGAATCATTACATAATGGGTGCAGCTATTCTTTTAGGGGTTGATAATGTTTTGATAATGGATCATAATGATGGCAGCACAATGTCGTAAATGTAATTAATGCCTTTGTATTGTATATTTAAAAATGGTTAAATTGGCAGATTTATGTAATATGTACATTACCATAATAAAATTTTTTAAATATGTTCCCACAAGAAAATATATATATAATCAAGATTAAATATTCTTAATCAGTGCAAAGAAATCATAATGCTTAGATTCTTAAATTTGGCATAGAAAATTTTGCTCTTATTCCAATCCAATTAGATAAGAAAGTTAGTTATTAGTGAGTCTCTTACAAATTGAATGGAATTTATTTTAATGAAAAGAAAGAGACTTTCAGACATTGAAATCTACTGTAAACTAGTAGATTTTTATTTAAATTAGCAATTTATTAAGGAAAATACTTCAGATAATTTTAGTTTCTATAGGAATCTAAGAGAACAAGGTACAGTAATCTGCATTCTCTAGCAATGAACACCCTTTTCCTAAGTCATTTTTAACTTTATAGTTTGTTGTTGTATTCTATATATACATTTCTATAAAAATATCTGCCCAGCTAATCACTGAGACATTGAGGCAACACTGAAAAAAAAAATCTTAGGTAAAATATTTTCAGATTAGACTGGCATTTAGTAGGTACAGAATAAGGATCTTTTGAATAATACGCCTCTACGCAGATAACATTCAACAGAAACTTCACATTAAAACTGTTGCAAATTAGATTTATGGAAAAAAAAAGATTCCTTCCATGTCTCAAATTCCCTGTCAAGAAAGTTTTTTCTAGGCTCTTGTTTTTTTTTTAATTTCAGTATAACTTTTTGTAATTGTTACTATTTGTTGTCACCATTGATTCACTGATTTTAGAAAAAGTAGGTATGAAATTCTAAGTGAAAGCTTTGTTTGTCATACTGACTTTCAGTGAGACAACATTTTCTTCAGAAATGGTTATAATTATAAACCAATACCTCACTTAGTTTTTCCCTCTATCTGTTAGCTGGAAGTTTAACTTGTCTTTGAGGTCTGTCAAATTAAAAACACTAACAGTTTGTTTTTTCTTATTTTTTTTTTAATTTAAAGGTCAGTTTGACTGTTCAAACCATGTCTCATTGAAAATTTCCAACTGAAAAAAAATAAGCTGAAGAGAAGATCAAATGACAGCTTTACACTTTGCAAAACACACAGGTAATTTACACAAAACACACAAGTTCCAAATACTAACAATGAAATACTGAAATTAAGAAAGCTGTTTCAAAGATGCTACACTATATATACATCTTTTATATTTCTCTTCTCCTCATTCCCTTTCAGAATTTTGCAAAGAAGATTGAATTAAGCTTAATTTCTAAATTAGCCCAATTGGCATACCTGATTACTAAAGCCCTGCCTGTATTTTAAATAAGTAAGCTAATACAAAATCTCAGGCTTGAATAAAAACTCATTATGTAACTATATTGAAAATATTTCTGTGTCCATTTTAAAACACCTGTAAAAGTCAAATAAAATTTGAAAATTCAAATGCATATTATACAACAAGCATTAATAACTTTATAAAGGGCAGCCAGGATTATTTTACAGTAGGGAAATTTATAATTAACAACAGAAGTGTACTAGACTGCCCCAATTTATTAATGTCCATTTTCTAGTCATCCATAAAGCTGACAGGTGGGGATAAGCTGCCAAACTCACTAACCTTTTCAAAGAAATGTCTTTTTGATCCAGTTCCTGCCTGGAAGCACAGAAGCACAAGGCTTAGCATATATGCACATGGTTGACTTAAAATGTCGTGGCTGAAAGTGATGTCACCTGGCACAATGAGTCTAATTGCCATAGCAACTGATCCCTGAGTTCCTGTCCTCCCTTGTTTTCACCACATTCTTAACCTGATTTTCCACTTATATATTTCACCAAGGACATATACCTGTTCCTTGACTCTTTTTTTTAATTTTTAAATTTTAACTTTTTTATTGTATAATATATATACAAAGCAATGAAATAAAAAAGCAATAGTTTTCAAAGCACTCTTCAACTCATAGTTACAGAACAGCTCCCTGAGTTCGTCATGGGCTACCATATGATCCTCTCATATTTTTCCTTCTAGCTGCTCCAGAAAACAGGAGACTAAAGGGCTTTAATATTTTTTATCATCATAATTGACTTTTTTTCCTTCTTTTTTGTGAAAAATAGCATATATACAAAAAAGCCATAAGTTTCAAAGCAAGGCACCACAATTAATTATAGAACATATTTTGACTTTAGCATAATTACAATCCCACAATTTTAGGTTTTACTTCTATCTAGCTGCTTTAAAATACTGGAGACTAAAAGAGATATCATTTAATGATTCAGCATTCATATTCATTTATTAAATACTATCTTCTCTGTATAAATCCACCACCATCTTTGATCTCTCCATCTCTCTGTTTGGGGAGTTTGGGCTATGGCAATTCTAAATTTTTGATATTGGAAGGTTCTGTCACTAATATGGGGTCAGGACATGGAATTATCTGATGTTCTGGAGAGGCTGGGCTAGGTTTCAGGACTTATCTGGACCACGGATACATCTGGAGGTTGTAGGTTTCTGGAAAGTTAGTCTAGTGCATGGAACTCTTGTGAAAACTTATATATTGCCCTAGGTGTTCTTTGGGATTGGCTGAAATGGTCCTGGTTGGGGGTTGGCAGATTATGATAGGCAGTAAGGTCTACCTGAAGTTGTGGAAGAGCGACCTCCAAAGTAGCCTCTCGACTGTATCTGAACTCTCTCTCTGCCATTGATACTTTATTAGTTACACTTCTTTTTCCCCTTTTGGTCAGGATGGAATTGTTGATCCATGGTGCCAGGTCTGGATTCACCCCTGGGAGTCATCTCCCACATCACCAGGGAGACTTTCACCCCTGAATGTCATGCCCCATGTAGGGGGGAGGGCAGTGATTTCACTTGCAGAGTTGGGCTCAGAGAGACTGAGGCCACAACTGAGCAACAAAAGAGGACCTTCAAAAGTAACTCTTAGGCATGTACATAGTCTAAGCTTCTCCGCTACCTACATAAGCTTCACAAGAGTAAGCCTCATGATCGAGGGCATGGCCTATTGATTTGGGTGTCCCTAAAGTTTGACACAGTATCAGGGGATTCCCTGATGGTAAGGTTTAATAGTTTCATATTTTTTCTCCCCTCCCTCAGGGGACTTTGCTAATACTTTTTGATTATCTGTTTAATATGCTCTAGGATGTACCCAGGCATTGCTATAATCTATACAGGATTATAGAACCTCTTTCTTATTCTGTGCTCCCTGTGTTTCCATTGTTCAAACGAGCTATACAGATAGGTTGAATTAAATTATGCCCTACAGAAAACTTCAGTCCCAGATGAAATAAACCTTTCTTCCATTGGTCTCAAAGAGCATGTGTGGTTCTAAAATATAGTTACTGTCCTCCTTACCCTTTTGTTCTGAATTACTTTAACCCAACCTGTTTGGCTTTGTTCTTATCTCTAAATATTAGTTTATATACATAACAGCCATCAAAATCCAGAAATAATAATCACCACTCTGGACTTAATGTGTCTGCTCTACAAGCTTACAATCTAGACCCCTGTTTTCTTATAAGCATTTTCTAAAGGTGACCATACCATTGTTGATCTTTTGTTTCCGGCTTATTTTGTCTCACCAAATGTCCCACATGGTCATTCACATCACTGCATGCCTCACGACTTTGTTCCTTTTTTGTAGTAGCGCAACCTTCGTTCATAAGCATACACCATCATTGCCAATCTCCTCCTCTTTAATGCATCCTTCAGCCACCTGCATTCATCAGCATCATGTAGAGGGCCCAAAGTCCACAGTTCAACAACATTCTCAATTTTAGATAATTTCATCGTTCCCAACAGACAGAAAACCAATAAACACACCCTTGCCAAATACGAAATCTAAACCTCCTCTCAACTTTTGTCCCTCACCTATTATTCACCTCTGCTGTTGCTGTGGTAGTGCTGATGGTTTCCTTTTGAGCATGGCTCATAGCATGCAATAGCCATTTCCTGCTTTACCCTGGACTTAAACACTCTTCATACAAGAATCTTATCTTTGAAATAATTCTTATGAGAACTCATTTATATGTCTAGTGTTAATCAGTGGGGCACGTAGGTCTATACAATCCCTTTCAATCTTGTTCATCTTCAACATGGTAATATTACTTATAGACCCACTGGAGAACCACTTTCACTTCTATCTATTCCCTCACATTGGAGTTTAAAATCATTAGTAAACAGTTCACTCATCTCTAGCTTCTATGTTTCTCTAAGCACCTTATATTCTGTATTATAAGCCTCTGATTATACTTTTATGCTTGCCATAAAGGAGGTATTATACAGTATCTATCCTTTTGTGTCTGGCTAATTTCACCCAGCTTTATATCCTCAAGGCACATCCATCTTGTCATGTGCTTCAGGACACCATTTTGCCTTACTGCTGCTTAATATTTCATTGTATATATTTACCACATTTTGTTGATCCACTCTTCTGTTGATGGGCATTTGGTTTGTTACCATCTTTTGGCAATATTGAATAATGCTGCTATGAACACTGGTATGAAAATGTTTGTTTTTGCTTTCAGCTCTTCTGGGAATATACCAAGTAGTGCTTTTGCTGAGTCACAGGGCCACTTGTAATTCACTTTCCTAAGGAACCGCCAAACAATCCTCCATAGTGTCTGCACCACTATATATTCCCACCAGCAGTGCATAAGTGTCTCAGTTTCTCCACATCCGGTTCAACTTTTATAGTTCCTATTTGTTTAATATCAGCCATTCTTATAGGTGTGAGGTGGTACCTCATTGAACTCTTGATCTGCATTTCCCTTATAGTCAGTGAAAATGAGCATCTCTCCATATGCTTTTGAGCCATCTGTATATGTTCTTCAGAAAAATCCTATTCATATCTTTAGCCCATTTTATAACTGGGTTTGTGGTTCTTTTGTAATTGAGTTGTATGATTTCTTTGAATATACAGGAAATCAAACCTTTGTCCAATGTGTCATTTCCAAATATTTTCTCCCACTGAGTTGATTGACTTTTTGACAAAGTCATTTGAAGTGCAGAAGCATTTGATTTTGAGGAATTCCCATTTATCTATTTTTTTTTCTTTTATTGTTTGTGCTTTGGGTGTAAAGTTTAGGAAGCTACTTCCTATTACTAGGTCTTGAAGATGTTTCCCTACATTTTCTTCTAGAAGCTTTATGGTGTTAGTTCTTATATTTAGGTTTGATCCACTTTGCACTAATTTTTGTGGAGGGTGTAAGATAGGGGTCCTCTTTCATTCTTTTGGCTATTGATATCCAGTTCTTTCATGACCAATTATTGAAAAGACTATTTTTCCCAGTTCAGAAGATTTGGGAGTCTTGTAAAAAATCAGCTGACCATTGATTTGGTGATCTATTCCTGCATTCTTGTTTCGATTCCATTGGTCAATGAGTCTATCTTTGTGCCGGTACCATGATGTTTTGACTACTGTGGCTTTATAATATATAATAATATAATTTTTAAAGTCAGGGTGTCCTCCCACTTTGTTCTTCTTTTTTAGGATGCTTTTAGCTATTCAGGGTCTCTTTCCCTTCCAGATGAATTTGGTAATTTGCTTTTCCAAATCTTCAAAGTAGGTTGTTAGAATTTTGACTGGTATTGTATTAGTTAGGGTTCTCTAGAGAAACAGAATGAACAGGGAACTCTTGCAAATATAAAATTTATAAAAGTGTCTCACGTGACCGCAGGAACACAGAGTCCAAAATCCACAGGGCAGACTGTGAAGCTGACGACTCCGATGGAGGGTCTGGATGAACTCCACAGGAGAGGCTCACCAGC
>PVIY010047640.1:0-17728 GCA_004026745.1 Myrmecophaga tridactyla | reverse complement strand
CTTTGGGGTTAATTTGCTGTTCTTTCTCTAGTTCTTCCAAGTGTACAGTGAAATCCTCCATTTTTGCACTTTTTTTTTTTTTTTTTTTTTTTTGATAAATAGGCATTTAGGGCAATAAATTTCCCTCTTAGCACTGCCTTTGCTGCATCCCATAAGTTTTGATACGTTGTGTTTTCATTTGCCTTGAGATATTTACTGATTTCTCTTGTAATTTCTTCTTTGACCCACTGGTTGTTTAAGCGTGTGTTGTTGAGCCTCCATATATTTGTGAATTTTCTGGCTCCCTGCATATTATTGATTTCCAACTTCATTCCTTTATGATCTGAGAAAGTGTTTTATATGATTTCAATCTTTTTAAATTTCTTGAGACTTGCTTTGTGACCCAGCATATGGCCTATCCTTGAGAATGATCCATGAGCACTTGAGAAAAAGGTGTATCCTGCTGTTGTGGTGTGTAATGCTCGATAAATGTCTACTAATTCTAGCTCATTTATTGTATTATTCAAATTCTCTGTTTCTTTATTGATCTTCTGTTTAGATATTCTGTCCATTGATGAGAGTGGGGAACTGAAGTCTCCAACTATTATGGTAGATGTGTCTATTTCTCTTTTCAGTGTTTGCCTCATGTATTTTGGAGTATTCTGGCTTGGTGCATAAATATTTATGATTGTTATGTCCTGTTATTGAATTGTTCCTTTTATTTTATTAAGACTGTTTCTGCTCCAGGCTGCAGATAGCCACAGTTATCCTTAATATGTCTTCTGATTCTAGGACCTAGATGTAGTAGCAGATGCAAGTAGCATATCCCCTTTCTTATTACAAAGAAAAATACCTAAAGAGCTGGTAGAAACTTGTGATGCCTCTTAGAGTTTCTACTCAGACTTCAAATATATCACATTTGCTCACATACCATTGCCTGGCCAAAGCATGTTGTTTGTTAGCTGCCAGAATGCAACACACCAGAGACTTTTGTCTTTTGGAGTAAAATTGGCTTTTAAGAAAAGGGAATTTATTTTGCTAGTTCTTCAGAGGAAAGGCAGCTAACTTTCAACTGAGGTTCTTTCTTACGTGGGAAGGCACAGGATGGTCTCTGCTGGCCTTCTCTCCAGGCCGCTGGGTTCCAACAACTTTCCCTGGGGTGATTTCTTTCTGCATCTCCAGAGGCCTGAGGTGAGCTGTGAGTGTTGAGATGAGGTATGCTGAGCTGCTTGGGCTGTGCTACATTGTGCTCTCTCATTTAAGCACAGCCAATTAAGTCAAACATCATTCATTGCAGCAGGGACACCTCCTAGCCAACTGCAGATGTAATTAGCAACAGATGAGGTTCACGTACCATTGGCTCATGTCCACTGCAACAGAACTAGGTGCCTTCACCTGGCCAAGTGACAACTGAATCTAACTACCACACATGGCTACACCCACAGTAAATGAGGTGGGGCTATTTATATGTGCCTTCCATATAAGGCAAATCATGTGGCAGTGAGTAAGAATGGTATAATCCCTTTAAAGAGAAAGGAAAGGACAATGGAGAGTGAAGAATTGCAAGCAATAATATAATCCAAATTGTGTAAATTCATTCATATAACAATCTCTGTCCTTATCATGTGCTGTGTATATCAGAGACAAAAACAGAAAAATATTTCTTGTCCTATTTTAGAAAAAATCTTCATGAGCATGTCAGATGCAAGGGAATTTAATAAGTTGCAAGTTTACAGTTCTAAGGCCGTGAAAATGTCCCAATTAAAGCAAAGCTATAGAAATATCAAAATTAAGGCAAGAGGTCACCTTCACTCATGAAAGGCCAATGAAGTTCAGGGTTTCTCTCTCAACTGGAAAGGCACATGGTGAAAATGGCAATGTCTGCTAGCTTTCTCTCCAAACTTGTTTCATGAAGCTCCCCTGGGGCGTTTTTCTTCTTCAGCTCCAAAGGTCTCTGCCTTCAGGGCTCTCCCATGGCTCTCTCCAAAATGCTTCCTCTTTTAAAGGCTTCAGCCCACCTGGAATATGTGGAGTCACATCTCCCTCTAATCAAAGTTAATACCCACAATTGAGTGTGTCACATCTCTGCAGAGATAATCTAATCATGTTTCCAACCTACAGTACTGAATAGGAATTAAAAGAAAAGGCTGCCTCCACAAGATGAATCAGGATTAAAACATGGCTTTTCTAGGGTACATAACCGTTTCAAACCGGCACAGGGAGTAAGGAGGGAGAGAGACTTTTCCTTTTCTTTTCTTATTCTTTTGATGGTTCAGTTTTATTTTATAATTAAAAATGGTTAAAAAAAAAAAACCAAATTTAACATGAAGAGTAAATGCCTGAGAATAGGACGCCAAGAAATGTAGGCCTTCAAATGTAATATGATAGGCTTCTATGATTTCAAAGGTGGTTTTCAACCAGCCTTTAGTGAGCACTAATATTAAGTTTTCATTTTAGAAAATTCAGAGAGGTTAAATATATGTTTGAGGTTGCCACGTTAGAACATGGCAGAGCTGAGATCTGAACTTGAGCTGATTCCATAGTCTTGCTCTAGGACACTGGGTGGCACTAGAAAATAAAATGGTGATTCCAGTACTTTCATCCTAGGTAGGAAAAGAATGAGAAGGCAAAGTTCAGGGTGGCTATGGGCTTCTAAGAAGGTGATGTCGAAGTTGGCTTTAAAAGAAAGATGAAAATATTTATGGGCAAGGGGAAGGGATGATAGGGAAGAGGAAGAAGATAATTATCCAAGAGAGAAGAACAAGAGTACAAAGTCAGGAGGCAAGACAGAGCCTCTTTCTTTGGGAAGAAATGATTTCTCAGAAGCTTAATCTCAAGTTGTTTGTCTAAAGTAGAATTTTCCAAAATATTTCCTGCTGAACATTGATTCTATAATGTGCTAATAGGTGTTCCTTGGCCAAATAAGTCTGAGAAATACTGGGTTAATCAAGTTTATTTAGTGTTCTTATAGCCATTAATATGCTCAAATGTATGCCATGAATTTAAGAGGGGCTGCACGCTGTACTATTTCAGCATCTTAATGAACATGGAACTCTGATTTTTCATCGAATTTCTATGAGAATTTGAGTGTTCCAAAGTAGAACTCTTGGGGAAACTTGTTAAAAGATCTTGATCTTCCCTACACATCATGTAAGAACGTTAATAGAATATATTTGAACATTTTATGTGGAATATTTTAAACCCCTATATCTACAATATTCCTCTAATTATAACTGGATTGTGTTCCAAAAATTATTCCTTAGTTACTGTTTTGGCACTTGATTTATTTCCTGTAGATACTGTATTAACTAATGGTGATGAGGTTTCACAAAAGTCATTTAATCTATACTGAACACAGAGTATATTACTATTATATGGGTACATAACCAATATTTGTAACATGATTTCTACGAAGAAATGTTTTCTAAATCCTAAATTGGAACGCCAGGAATACAATTATACAACATCAGAGAGCCAAGTTTCTGGTGGGAGAGTGTATATGGGGAATTGTTTTCCTAGAGCTCATGAGCTGTTAATTGGCAGCATCTATGTAAATAAAGATATTTTCCTACAAAGATGTAGTAGGAAATGCTTCCCTAGGTTAGTGCTTTCCTACTTCTTTAGAATAGGGAACATATTAATTGTCCCCCAAAAGGACCTGGATTCCTGGTCTCAGGATCAGTTATGTATTTGTGGACTATACAGTGCATGTATTTTTCATTTTGCTTTATTTATAAGTGACTTTACTAGGAAAAATAAAAAAAGAAGAATTTAAATATTTAGACAGACTTCTATTAATCTCTAACTCTTAAGATATCAGGACAATAATAGAAGCATTAAATGTGTATATTACCACTGCTTAAATAGTGTGAATTTAAGATAAACATAGCATCAGAGTGACAAAATAGAATGTTTTTGATAAGCTACTTTCCCCTCCCTGTAATTATGCAGATATGTAGATACCATTTTCTTTTGAAATTGCATTAGTGGTGAGAAAATTTGATACATAGATTGAAAATTACATATTTGATAATTCAGTCAAATTTGAAAAAAATTTGATAATCGTTTCTCCCTTAATTTCTTGTTCTTTGCTTCCCTGAGCCTTTTCTCTTCTCTTTTCCCCTACCATTTCATCTACTTATGTATGTGCAAATTCTTATGGATGCGGGAGTGATAAGGATGCTTGATAAGAAGGAATAAAATTACTCTAATGGTCTGGGATATCCAACTCAGGTGGAATTAACAAAGCTGCACCTGGAGGTTTGAGCTTTTCATCGGCTAATTTACTGCACATATCCAGCCACCACATCTATTTTTGCCTTATGGGGCTTAAGTAAAAGGGTATGGCTGGTTCTATAGAAACTTACCCAGAAAACAGTTCACAATGCATTTACTGCTTACTGATTCCATAATCTTAAATTCATATGTGAATGGAGACACCTTTCTCAAATAAGTGCCTTAAGAGTCCCTATTTGCTTCATCCTCCCACCCCCAGACCCTCATTAGGTAAGAGGAATTAACTTTGTACTTTTCACTCAAATTTGTTGGAACCAACATGGTGAGCCAATGGAAACTGTAAAAGTTAGTTGAGAAGAGAAGCTGCAGAAGCTTTTTATCATTAGATTACTGAAACATATTGAAATATAGATAATGAGGTATTTTCTCCATGATTGTCCCCTTTTCTTGAACTTTCTTCTATCTTGAAAGATTTCATGTTTTAGGAAACCAACATAAAAGGGAAGATCTGAATGCTGATTCCTGTAGGGGAAGAATTATTACCAACCGTAGTTCATTGTTATTAGTTTCCTCATTCTTGCTCAGTTGAGGATTGAAGGCTTTGTTTAATGTCCTTGAGCTCTGATCCCTTACAGAGCAGCACACATTTCTGCCACTAGGCCCAGTGGCCTATACAGCGTCAGTTCTAGTTTGCTAGCTGCTGGAATGAAATATACCAGAAACAGATGGCTTTTAAAAAGGGAAATTTAATAAGTTGCTAGTTTACAGTTCTAAGGTCGAGAAAATGTACCAGTTAAAACAAGTCTATAGAAATGTTCAATCTAAGGCATCCAGGGAAAGATACCTTGATTCAAGAAGGCCGATGAAGTTCAGGGTTTCTCTCTCAAGTGGAAGGGCACATGGTGAGCACAATCAAGGTTTGTCTCTCATCTGGAAAGACATGTGGTGAACATGGTATTATCTGCTAGCTTTTTTTTCCTGGCTTCCCTTCACAAAACTCCCCAGGGGCATTTTCCTTCTTCATTTCCAAAGTTGCTGGCTGATGGACTCTCTACTTCTCGTGGCTATGTCGTTCTGCTCTCTCCAAATGTCTCTCATTCTCCAAAATATTTCCTCTCTTATAGAACTTCAGAAACTAATCAAAACCCAACTTAACAACCATTCTTGATTGGGTTACATCTCCAGGGAGATGATCTAATTACAGATCAAACATACAGTATTGAATAGGGATTATTCTGCCTTTATGAAATGGAATTTTGATTAAAACATGGCTTTTCTAGGGGACATACATCCTTTCAAACCAGAACAGTGTCATAATGTACAATCTGTTCTTTTGATTAGTATAATCATACCTATATTTCTGCTTTTAATAAGAATAACAACTTTCAAAAAACTGCCACTAAAAATAAATGTTTTTTCCATTAGTATCAAAAGTTTACTAATGGTTTACACACACTTGTTTGGTTCCAAGATCTAGGATTCAGTCATATCCTTGGAAAATACAAAGCTGGACTTTACATTTTCTATTTGCCAAGGAAAGAAGTGTCTCTCTACAAAGAAAAGCAATTCTTTTCCATACGAGAATAGTGGGAACTGTTACCAGATTTTGGTTTCCAGGTTCTTGGCTGTTCCATAAGAAGGAATTTAGAGGCCCAGCAAAGATAGTGCAAGTAGGTAAGAAATTTATTAAATACACATGCACAGAAAAGGAGTATGTGTGCACTCCTGCAAGTAAAGAAAAATGGAGGGTGAGAGGCAATAGGCAATGTGGCACCATTTGCTTTTATAGATTAGCTTTACTTTTTCCCCTTACCTCTTACTTGCTCCAGGCTTTTTACTTCTACCTTCCTCTCTCCCCAGGGTAGTGCCTGGTGGTAGACAGTGCATTTGGGTGAGTCCCTTGGTTTTACCCTTCTCTGAAGATGACTCATTCAGGTGGGGTCATTTGGCTGTAGATTAAATGGCTGCCTCTCGTGTTTCCCAAAAGTGGGTAGCCCCAGGCAGGGTGTCTGTGCCGGACAGCGGCCCTCCTGACCTTGATTAACCATCCTTGTTTAAGGGCTCCTTCATGGTTTTCTTGCTCCCCTCTCTTCCTGTTTTAGCCTGCCTCAGGAATTATGTGTCAATCAAGATATTAAACCACTGACCAAAACAATGAATTGCTTTTTAATAGTGAAAACAATCACTGATATTTTAAAAAAGGAAATCGATAGGGAGTATAAAGGGGATCAGATAATAAACTGATTGAAAGTAGGTTATGGGGTCAGACAGAATTTTATAATGCTTGGCCTTGTTCGTGGTCATAGTTTATACGAGAACTTTGATCTTATTTTTTGCAATACATACTTGTGTTTGCTAAGCCTATCTATAGGGTATTTAAGAAAGGTTCTCTTGAGTGAATCAGATTACCTTTTAAAAAATTCATTGTTTTGTGAAATTGAGATCACTTTTCTTTTTGAAATAGTTAACAACTAAAGCTACAATCCTTGGAAATGCTAGAAAGGTATTCAGTGAAATCTGACCTTTCTTTTGTAAAACAAATTTTCTTATACATTGATGAGTTTGTGATAGTTTTTACTAAAAAGGCTCTATTTTAATAGCCATTTGTTATGCTACAGAAAATAACAAGATTGTTTGCAGTTTCTAATTTTTAATACTGAAAATGATTTTTTGTTTTTACATTTAGCATTTCTTTGTACATGAGCCATTATTATATCTGTGAAGTATTTTGGACTTAAACTTTGAGAAAAGAAGAAACAATTAACATTAAAAATTTTTAGTCCCCCCAACATTACTTGCTGGTTGTTTAAATTTTATATTGACTCCTAGAGTGTTCATAATGCAAATATATTCCAGTTTTATTTTGGTTCAGAGTAATGTTCATGATTCTCAGAATGCACATATATTCTAACCATGCCAAGATAACACTAGCATTGAAACAACAGTAGCTGTTCTGACATTTAAAAGAAACACTTGCTAGCTGAAGGACATTCCTCTGGAGGCATGGACTGGAAACCAAGTTGAGTACACTAAGTGATTCCATCTGACCTGCAGAAAATCACTATAGGTTACATTTTCACTTTGCACATATGTCACTGACAAAGCCAACTGGCTAGGGTAAGCATTTTGAAATGGACGTTTCTGGCTCAGTTTTTGGAAGACTGCATTTCTTTAAGTGAAACATAAAAACCACTATTCACTGGTTGTACATTAAAAGCAAATGTCCAAAGGAAACAAGATGAACTATAAAAAGCTTGTGGGATGAAAACATTAAATTTTGTGTACAATTTTAATTTATTCTATTTAGAGTAGATTTTAAAAGTAATTATACTTAATATAATAAGCCAACCTACCTAAAAAAGCAAAAGATTTAGAATCAACCTCAGACATTATAGATAAGAATACATTGGTAGAGTTTAAAGAAAAGATTTTAACATTGTGCCTTTTGAAAATGTTTAATCACAGCTGAATGTAGATTGCATACTTGAGCGAAGACTTGGGAAATTGATGTGAGTCAATGTACTTTTGTCCTTTGAGGAAATGCAAGCTGGGCTAGAAAAAATACTCAACTTGAGGCAACGTTTTCTATGTTTGAGTCCTTTTCTATTGACTAACTGTTGATATAAAATACTCTTTTTAGCCTTGTGTTTCCCTCAAAATATGGTTGTATATTTGCCTGATCCTGTCATTGTCAGTAATGAACTGATATTTAGAAGTGGCTTAAGCTCCTGGTAAGAAAGCCATTTTTGTAAATTCAGGGTATTATTTTTATAATGTGCAATAACTGAACTGGCCAAGCTCATGAACCATATGTGGCATTGGGGGATTGATGAGCTTTCAAAAGTAGTTACACAAGAGTTAGTTAGGACTTACCATGGGCTTCTTTTGTGAAGTTCTTTGCTAGGCACTCTTATAGTTACAAGACAAAAAGAAATGACAGTGTCCCAGACCTAAAGAAGGAAAGAAACCAATGTAAGAAACCAACATGAGTTAAACGTCCTGCTTGGGTTGCCATTACCAACTGGTGGCCCATCAGTAGCAGGCAGTGCCTCCTCTGAGGCATGGCTCTTTTGGCTTTTATGAAGCCCCGGTCTACCCTGCTGTATTGGTTTTTTCTGCTTGTTTTATTACTACAGAATGTGGTTATTTTTTACCTTTAATCATTGAATGTATTAAGTTTTGGTGTAATGATTTGTTTTAGTATTTTGTGACCCCATTATTTGTTTCTTGAGATCCGGGACCACTTTGTGCCTAGCACAATGATGGTGATTTGGCATATGTTATCTTATGAAATCACCTGTATCAGCTGAAGGCCTCTCAATAGCATTTATTGAGTGCTTGCTATGTGCCAAGCAGTGTGCTGAGAGTCTGATAAGTGCAGTTTACTTTATAGGTGAGGAAACTAAAATTCTAAAGAATGTCCCTAAAAGCATATAACTGAGAAGTGGCAGAGCCCATGTTTCATACCTTACAATTTGGAGCAATACCCCTTTCTGGGAAATGGTAAGAGTTGG
Organism: Myrmecophaga tridactyla; assembly: GCA_004026745.1. Taxonomy (NCBI): domain Eukaryota; kingdom Metazoa; phylum Chordata; class Mammalia; order Pilosa; family Myrmecophagidae; genus Myrmecophaga; species Myrmecophaga tridactyla. The sequence goes on along the minus strand of PVIY010047640.1, from coordinate 8,999 downwards.
AGAGTTGTGTATCATGACACGGTTTTAAAAAAGCATTATTACTATGTCAAGGAATGATCAGAGTGGAACATCACTGATTGTATTTGACTGATTCTGTGTTGCCAAGTGTGAGAAGCTCTCTGTGATTCAGATGTTGGGGCTATTGCCACTTGCCTTGCACTTGGGATTTGCTAAGATGTTTGCTGGAGTCCTGTTGTTAGATTGAGTCTTCACCGTTTTTGCCATTCCTATTTTATAAAAACTACCTTGTACCCGCACAATTGTGTCCATAAACATAAAGGCTAGATTAAAGCAGTTTTGAGCACACTCAGGTTTATGAAATGTAAAGATGAATAGATTCTCAGGCAGATACACTGTAATTTTATTAGTAAATGAATATGTTCTATGGGATACATTTCTTTATACATATATTATTTTCCTATTGTTAACAGTTATCTAATTCTTGTGTTTACTAATTTATGTTTAATCTTATATTGACTAGTATTAAAAAAGTGCTGAGGTCCTTCTTAATTCTGAAATTAGCATGGAGAAACAATAACAATAAAATGAAACGCTCCAAGCCCAGCTTTTAAATAGTGTTATAAAATTTCACTTGGCTAAGGATAAGGGGAAAGAAATCATGTTTTATGGTTTTGATTTATACTGAGAAATTTGTTTTACAACTACAAAATTAAAACCAGGTACCCTTTCTAAAGTGTAAGAGAAAAATCTAAAGCATCTTTTAGAAGTTTAGCAGTACTTTTTGCACTTGCAGTTTTTCCTGCCTGGGTTGCCATTACCAACTGGTAGCCCATCAGTAGCAGCCAATGCCTCCTCTGAGGCACAGCTCCGTTGGTGTCACTTTTTTATGAAGCCCTGGTCTACCCTGTTGTATTGGTTGTTTCTGCTTGTTTATTACTACAGAATGTGGTTACTCTTTAATCATTGCATGTATTAAGTTTTGGTGTAATGATTTGTTTTAGTATTTTGTGACCCCATTATTTGTTTCTTGAGATCCGGGACCACATTTTATTCATGTTTTTAATCTTCAGTGCATATGCAAATACTCATTCAATGTCTAGAATGAATTAATATGCTAAACATGTCTTTGTTTTTTTAAATGGTGTGTAAGATTGAAATCATCAAGTATAGTGAACTCCATGCAAGAAGTATTTATTTTAAAGGCAGTTTGTTCAATTTGGAATTCAAATGTCTTTTCTTTTGGTTGTTTCATTTTAACAAGAGGGGAGAATTAGGGGAAACTGCTTTCTGCTGTGGGAGGTTATATCCTGGATTGGAATAATTCCCTTGCTTTTAAATTACCCAATTTGTTACTAGACAAAATTGTTGAGTTTTGTATTTTTGGAATAAATCTAGAGTGCTTTGGGCAGTTCATGTAACTGAAGATAAAGGTTTGTACCATTCATGTGCTAGAGTGAATTTTCATTGCTTACAATCCTTTAAGAATTTTTAGCAACCCTACCAAACTTGCCAGAGTTGCTGTTCATTGAGGTATGTGGCAAATTTGAATTTGGAAGTGCATTGTGTTTGGATTTTAAATAGAGTTTAAAAAGGGAAAATCATGTTTACATTTGAGGAACTTCAAATGATGGAAGTAAAAAAAGACTCAATATAGATATATATTTACAAGAAGTGCTTTTGGGTAAAGACTGAATGTGATAAAGGAATTTTATCCCTACAAGGAAAATATTTCAATATATGCACAGTAAATTCAGGGGGTCTTTGTAAATTAATGGAAGCTAATGTGTAATTAGCAGTAGCACATACTGTGATGCTTTTGGAAACATTTTGGCCTCGTACCTGTGTAGAATGAACTCTATTGAAAAATTTTTTATGTGTGTGTGTGTGTGTGTGTGTGTGTGTGTATTTTTCAGAAGTTAGAAACTCTTCATGTACCTGACTGCTTGTTGATAGGAATGATAGAAATTACATAGGGTTCTTCCTTTTAAACTTTTCTATCTTAGAACCAAGGTGTCAAGTTGGTTTTGTAGCCTAGTTTAAGGGAACAGTTTGGGGGATAGTTTCTTAGCTAGCATAATGCAGAGTTGAGTGGCATCTTTTTGTTATCCCATGAACTGAACCAGCAGAGTTATTGACCTGATATAACTATGCTGTTCAGCTTGTCCCCCAACAGGGAATTCTAATGACATAGAAAGTGGATGAATGAGATGCCTCATCACCATCACAACAATTGTCGCCTTAATTTGGACCCTTTCTGTTTTTCATCTGCATTTACTGAAAGAGCCTCCCTAGTGATATGTATGCCTAGATTCTACCTGTTTCTTTTAATTTTTTTTATTATGGTGTTTTATATATATATATTTATATATTTATATATATATATAACACCATAATAAAAAAAATTAAAAGAAACAGGTAGAATATAACTTTTTTTTTGCCATTTTAACCATTTTAAATATACAATTTGGTGACATTAATTGACATTTACAATGTTATGGTACTATCAATGCCATCCATTACCCAAACTTTTTCATCACCCAAAGCATAAACTCTGTACTAATAAATAATTCCTCTTTCCTCTTCCTTTCTCTTCCCCTGAGGCCTTTGTAACCTCTAATTAGTAAATTAGAATAAGCACTTGGGAATTTGCTTATTCTAGATATTTCATATAAATGAATCATATAATATTTGTCCTTATGCTTCTGATATACTTCATTTAGCATAATGTTTTCTAGGTTCATCCATGTTGTTGTATCAGAACTTCATTTCTTTTCATGGCTGAATAATGTTCCATGACATATACATACATCACGTTTTGTTTATCCGTTCATCTGTTGATGCATACTTGGATTGTTTCTACCTTTTGGCAGTGTTCATAGCAGTATTCTTTATTATAGTCAAGAGTAATGAAGTTCCCACAATCTGAAGTTTGCTGATTGCATCCCTATGTTATCTTTTAGATGTGTTCCTCTATCCTGCATGCTTACTATAAATTTGCAGTACATCTAGAGGTTTGATATGATAAGGTTTGATGTTTTGGCAAGATACCTTCAAAGCTGGTGTTGAGTTAGGGAGCATACAATGCTTCCTTCTATTAGGAAGCATATAATGACTGGTAGTCTCTCATTTTATGATATCAGCAGTCACTGATGTTCATTGCTTAGTTATCCATTATTTCCTTATGAATTCAGAAATGGTTAGATTCTAATTCTATCATTCCTTTATTATATGTTAGCTGAAATACATCTAAAAGGAGAAATTTTACTTTATCAAGTATTTGTTTACTCAGAGGTACATTTCAAACAGAAGGCAAGATAAATGCTAGCTTCTTTCCCTTTGCTTTCAAAATACAGGGTTGATTCCTTGGCATCCTTCATAGGAAACAAGTTAGCTGTTGCTTTTGTTTGCATATTATTGTGAATTCATTGATTTAAACATTTAAATCATTGGTGCATTTCAATTCATTGAAGTTACTATTTTTATTAATGCTAAAATTGTCCCATCTTTGGTCAATGGAACTTTTTCAGGTAACCTGGCGGCAGTGATTTTCCTTATCGAATGGAAAAAAATGATAGAGTGGGAGCCTCAAGATTTTCATTGGTGGGTTAATGGCAGTGAGGTTTGGAAAAACTATTCTTACCCTTACTCCTTTGAGAAATTGAACACCCAAAGAAGAAAAATTGTCTGATACTCTTCAAAATGGAGATCTTTCTTTTTTGGGAGAACTTTGCACTTTAGCATGGGAGCGCATTTTAAACAGATTTTTAGCTGTTAGATGGTTATCATTTCCTTTTTTCCAGAAGGTATAGTCATGAAAGGAAGATGGAGAAGTTCCTGTATATCTTTAGATATAAAATTATAATTGATTCTGGTTTCAGGGTGTCCTGAGGAATGTATGAGCAGAGAATTAAAATTGAGAATGAAAGAAGAGATAGGTTTTAATTTGAAAAGAATATTTTAAAGAAGTTGGTAGTTTAAATGCATGGAAAAATCTGAATATGTCTGTCAAAAGAAACAGATAGGAATGACTTAGAAAGACTTTTTGAATTAAAATTCATTATCATTATCTTTAGGGTTTTTGCTTATCATCCCCATACATGAGGTATTTTTTTCTACATTGGCCTTTCCCAACCTTGACACTATTGATATTTTGGGATGGATAATTCTTGGTTGTAGAGGACTATTTTGTGCATTATAGGATTTTTTAGCAGCATCTCTGGCTTCTATCATGCCAGTAGCACCCCAACCCCTAGTTGTTAAATCTCTGGGTGGCAAATCATCCCTGCTGTGCTACATTACAGGAATAACAAAAATTAAGGACCATGCTTTAATTATAATTTAAACCCTTTTGGGCTGCTTCTATTAAGCACTTAGATTTGAACTAGAATATAATATATGTCCCTTTTGAATAAATTCTGAGAAGTCATAAATCTGCAGGTTAGCTCTTTTACTATCACCTGCCCCCACCCTTTATTATTATTATTTTTTTGTGAGGGGAGATGGTTGTATGTCAATTTCAAGCTTGCTGATTTATATTTCATACTCAAATGTTTTAATTCTTGCTTTAAAATTCTTTCTTTTTTTTTAATTTTAAAGGCCAGTTAAAAATTTCAAAAAATATAAAAAATCATCAAGGAGAAAATGGAAATCACCTTTATTCCTAAAATTTAGATATAAACAGAAAATACATGTACATTTAAAATGAAATCCTCTGTTCCTGGGTTAAAAAATGACAAACAATTCTTGATTTTTTTATTTTAATAAAGGTGCTAGAGTGCACCCATATTTTCATTTGACTAAATTATAAACTGCATTCTATAAATAATTGTGATTACATGTTCCAGGATATTTGTGAGATTAAAAAAAGCTTGTTCATTTTGAGAGATGAAAATTTATTTCCTCATGTGTGGGTAAAGTAACTTCTTATATAACACGTTAAACCTTTCAACTGTTCATATACAAAATATGGCCTAGGTGTATATGTTTATATATGTATATCTACAGATATATGTCTGTTTCTAATTTTATATACAATAAAATCTAGGTTTGAACAGAAGCCATAGTCTTTGCTACATAATTGGAAAAACATGTGTTTTGGTGTAGGCAAACCTAAGGAAAAGTCATAGCTCTCAGACAATTCGTCTGTTTAGAAAATGCTTTCAGGACTTTACATGTTAAACCCATAATTCTATTATAATTATTGAATTTTATAATGAGAAGCATTTGTTCATTGACTTAACCTTTTTTTTTCATTGACTTAAACTTTTAACAGAATTTAACAATTAGAATTTTCCCAGAATGATGCATGCTGTGTCTATTGGAGAAATTGAGGGGAATGAGAAATGAGCTATTGCCTGGAAAACTGAAATTATTTTATAGATTAAATTTGAATCTTGGCACTGATGATTTGGGTGGCAATTGATGATGTTAAAACATTAATTTTTTTGTCTTATTGTATCTCTTAGAATGTACCATAGCAATTTTGACTTATTTCAAGTAGCTAGCAAAATGCTACCTGATTCTAAATATATTGTTATAATTTGTAAATAATCTGATCATAATCTTCTTTGAGTTAGGAGAGGGTGGCTTTTTGTTATTAAATTTTAGCTGTGTTTCTTTTTGGAGTCATTAGAGATATATTGATTATTGGGTTGTTTTATATGTTATTTATCTAGATTTTCTAAAAGGAGGAAGAACATTGTTCTTCACTCATTAATTTATGTTTCATTAAACCAGTTAAACTGGAGCATTTAATTCATTTACATTTAAAATAACTATTGATAATGCGGGGCTTTCTTCTGCCATTTTGCTATTTGGTCTTACACATGTCTTATACCATTTTTTGTCCCTCAATTTGTCTGTTAATACCTACTTTCATATTTATTTGATTATTTGATTTTTTGTAGTGTGCCATTCTGAGCCTTTCCTATCTTTTTCTGTAGATATTTTTAATATATTTTCTTTGTGTTTACCATCTGGCTTAAATTTAACATTCTAAATCTGTAACAATCATGTTGATTTAACACTGATATAGTACGCATACACTGTTCCTATATCCCTCTGTCCCCTCACTTTTAGTTGTAGTTGTTACAAATTTTATCTCTATACATTGTGTGTCCAAACCATAGATTTATCATTACATTTACGTATTTGCATTATTAGAACCTGTAGGAAGAAAGAAGTGGAGTTACATACTACTTCTTTACACAATGTAGTACAATCAGACTGGCATTTATAATTACTTATATAGCTACCTCTACCGGTGGTCTTTATTTCTTTATGTTGCTTTGATCCACTGTCTGGTGTCCTCTCCTTTCAATCTGAATGATGCCCTTTAGCATTGCTTGTAGGATGGACCTAGTAGTGAAGAACTCCCTCAGTTTTTGTTTATCAAAAGCTTATCTTTTGATAAAAAAGAGAAAAAGCTTTTTCTCATTTTTGAAAGACAGTCTTGCCAGGTATAAAATTCTTTGTTGGCAGTTCTGTCTTAGTACATTGAATATGTCATCCCACTGCTTTCTTGCCTTCATGGTTTCTGATAAGAAATCAGCACTTAATCTTATTGGGACACCGTTGTACATAATACTTTGTTTTTCTCTTACAGTATTCAAAAGTGTCTTCTACTCCTTGGCATTCAACAGTTTGTTGTGTCTGAGTGTGGTTCTTTTTGAGTTTATTCTGTTTAGAGTTCTTTGGGATTCTTGAGCACTAGAGAAGAATGTATATCCTGGTGTTTTAGGATGTAATGACCTATATATATGTCTGTTAGGTTTAATTCATTTATTAGGTTGTTTAACTTCTCTATTGCCTTGTTGATCTTCTGTCTGGTTGTTCTAGCTATAGAGGAGAGTGGTATATTGAAGTCTCCAACTATTTTTGTTGAAACATCTACCTCTCCCTTCAGCTTTGCTAATGTCTGTCTCATGCACTTTGGAGCTTCTTGATTGAGAGCATAAACATATATGATTGTTATTTCTTCTTGGTGAATTGTCCCTTTGATTAATATATAGTGCCTTCTTTGACTCTTATGATGTCTTTACATTTAAAGTCTATTTTTTCCAATGTTAGTATAGCTACTCCTGCTTTTTTTTGGTTACAACTTTTGTGGAACATCTTTTTCCATCCTTTCACTTTCAATCTATTTGTATCCTTGTGTCTAAAATGAGTCTCTTGTAAGCAGCATATAGCTGGATTATGTTTCTTAAACTATTCTGTCAATCTGTATCTTTGTTTGCTTGCTTGTTTGTTTGGGAAGTGCATGGGCCGGGAAGCCAATCTGTATCTTTTAATTGCTAAGTTTAGTCCGTTAACATTCAAAATTATTACTGAAAATGCGTTTCTTGACTCTACCATCTTATCTTTTGGATTTTATTTGTCAGATCTATATATTTTTTCCCTTTTCCTCTTTTTTATCCTTTAACTTACCCTTACTGGTACTCTTCAATTCTATGCCGTCTTCCAGACCTCCCTCTCCTGTCTTTTTTTTTCCAACAGGCAGAACTCCCTTTAGTATTTCTTGTAGGGCCAGTCTCTTGTTGACATATTCTTTCAGATTTTGTCTGTGAAAGTTTTAATCTCTCCCTCAGTTTTGAAGGACAGTTTGGCTGGGTACAGAATTCTTGGCTGGAAGTCTTTCTCTTTCAGGATCTTAAATATATCACACCACTGCCTTCTCACCTCCATAGTGCCAGTTGAGTAGTCTGAACCCAGTCTTATGTGGCTTCCCTTGTATGTAGTAGATTGTTTTATTCTTGCTGCTTTCAGGATTTTCTACTTCTCTTCAACATTTGACAGACTGACTAGTATGTGTCTTGGGGAAGGCCTATTTGGATTTATTCTATTTGGAGTTTGTTGAGCTTCTTTGACTTGCATGTTTATTTCCTTTGTAAGGGTCGGGAAATTTTCCCCCATTATATCCTCCACTAATCTTCCTAGACCTTTACTCTTCTCTTCTCCTTCTGGGACACCAATGATTCTTATATTTCTGTGCTTTGTTTTGTCCATCATTTCCCTGATATCCAATTTAAATTTTTTCCATCCTTTTTGCCATTTGCTGTTTTGAGTGTTTGAAATCAGTTGTCCTTTCCTCTAGTTCATTTGTTCTTTCTTCTTCCTCTCCAGATCTGCTGTTGTGTGTCTCTAGTATGATTTTTATTTGGTCTACAACATCTTTAATTTCTGTAATATCTGCTATTTTTCTATTTATTCTTTCAAATTCCTCTTTATGCTCTTCTAGTGTCTTCTTGATCTTCTTTATGTCATTAGTCATCCCACTGATTTTATTTATTAGAGTTATATGAACATCTTTGATTAGTTGTTCCAATGTCTGTGTCTCCTCTGGTGTTTTAGTTTGGACCTTAGGCTGGGCTATATCTATCTGCATCATGATATTTTTAGTGATCTTCTCCTGTCTTCATGGCATGTAAATGTCTTGATTGATTTGCTTTGGAAGGTGATTTCCTTCAGTAGTCTAAAGCTTTGTTTTTGCAGGATGGATGTGGTGCAGGATGCAGGGTATGGGGCAGGGCACAATAGTGTGGTCATGCATTTCAGGTATAGGTGCAGGTTAGGGATGTTTTGCTGGTGCCTGTAAGTGTGGGTGACCAGCATTGGGGGAGGATGTGGCTGTGCAGGTGCATAGGTCTAGGGTACAGGGCCCTTTGTGCACATGTGCAGAGCTAGGGCAGTGGGTTGGTGTTGTGCCTGAGTGAGCTGTGGGCAGATGTGGCCCGCCTGCTTAGGTCAGCGCTTTCCTAGAGCTGGGGGCGTGATTGGGGCCATGTACATGTGCGGATCTGGGAGTGTCATAAACTGATGCACCCGTATGCAAAGCTCGCGGCGGGGAGCAGAGTGTGGTGGGGCTGCATGATTATATGGGCTGGGGCAAGTGTAGTCTGGGTACGGAGGTAAGTGCCAGCAAACTTTATATGCCGGTGAAAGCCTGTAAGGGGGCAGGTACTGGGAGGTAGAGCTCGGGAGGGGTGGGGCCAGACTGTGTTTGTACAGGAGTGGTGGGTTGGGCTGTGGGTTGTATGGCA
>PVIY010047639.1:0-17733 GCA_004026745.1 Myrmecophaga tridactyla | reverse complement strand
GCTATGAGACTTGAACCATTAGCATGTGAAACTCATCTATGGCTGATTACATCTGCAGTCAGCTAAGGAGAGTGCCTTCTGCAATGAATGATGTTTAATTTTAAGCTGGAGGCTTAAAAGAAAGAAGTCAGAAGAGAGCTCAGTGCAGCACAGCCCAAGCAGATCGGCATCCCTCATCTCAGCACTCAGAGCTCAGCCCAGATGTTTGGAGATGCAGAAGGGAATTGTCCCAGGAAAAGCTGTTGGAACCCAGAAACTAGGAGAGAAGGCCAGCAGATGTTGCCCTGTGCCTTACCATGTAAGAAAGAACCTCAGATGAAAGTTAGCTGCCTTTTCTCTGAAGAATTATAAGTTTTTAACTAAATAAATCCCCTTTTATAAAAAAGTCAATCCTTCTCTGGCATGTTGCACTCTGGCTGCTTTGGTAGACTAAAACAATACCTCTCACTCATTTCTGATTTTATTTGCATCTTCTCTTTTTCTTTGTTGTTTTAGCTTAGGGTTTGTCAATTTTATTGATCATCTCAAAAAACCAACTTTTGGTTTTGTTACTTCTCTCTATTACTTTCTCTTCACAATTTCATTTATTTCTTCTATAAGCTTAGTTATTTATTTCCTTCTGCATGATTTGGGATTCGTTTGCTATTCTCTTTCTACTTCCTCCAGGTGTACAATTAGGTCTTTCATTTTAGCTCTTTCTTCTTTTTTAATGTAGGTATTTAGGACTACAAACTTCCCTCTATGCACTGCCATCACTGCATCGCATAATTTTTCATATGTTGTGTTCTTATTTTCATTTATCTCAAGATATTTACTAATTTTTTTGGTAATTTCTTCTTTGACCCACTGATTGTTTAAAAGTGTTTTAGCTTCCATATAATTGTGAATTTTCCAGTGCTGTGCCTATTAGTGTTTTCCAGCTTTATTCCATTAGGAAAAGAGAAGGTGCTTCACATAATTTCAATATTTTGTAAATTCACGGAGACTTATTTTGTGACCCAACACGTGGTCTATCCTGGAAAACGATCCGAGTGCACCTCAGAAGAATGTGTGTCTGCTGTTTGGTAGTGCTGTGTTCTGTATGTCTGCTACAGCTAGTTTATTCACTGTGTGATTCACGTTCTCTGTTTCCTTATTGATCCTCTATCTGGATGTTCTATCAATCGATGAGTGTGGTGTATTGACGTCTCCAACTATTATAGTAGAGACATCTATTTCTTCCTTCAGTTTTGTGTTTGCCTCATGTATTTTGGGCAATTTTTCTCTATGAGAACCTTAAATATATCATATTACTGCCTGCTTGTCTAAATGGTTTCTGATAAGAAATTGGCACTTAGCCTTATTGCATTTCCCTTTTATATGATAAATTTCTTTTCTCTTTCGGCTTTCAGGATTCTTTCCTTATCTTTGGGGTTTGACATTCTAATGAGGATTTGTCTCAGAGTTGGTCTATTAGAATTTGTTCTGTTTGGAGGACCTTGCACTTTTTGAGCATGTATATTTATGTCCTTCATAAGAGTTGGGAAATTTTTGGCCAGTATTTCCTCAAATACTTTTGCTGCCTCTTTTCCCTTCTCTTTACCTACTGGGGCACCTATAATGCATATATTTGCATGGTTTGTGCTGTATTTCAAATCCTGAGACCATGATTAGTTTTTCCCATTCTTTTCTCTATCTAGCCACCAGTCTTTAAGATTTCAAATATCCTGTCTTCTAGCTCACTGATTCTGTTTTCTCCTCATTCAAACCTGCCATCCTATGTCTCTAGTGTATTTTAAGCTCTTCTATTGTGTCTTTCATTACCTTCAGTTCTGTTGTTTCTTTTTAAACTCTCAAATTCTTTGGGCTCACACAGTGTTTTCTCAACATCCATTATCTCTTTAGCCATATTTTCCTTCATTGCCTTGAATTCATTTTGGAGATTTGCTTGGACATCTTTGATTAGTTATTCCAAATTCTTTGTCTCCTCTGAAGATTTGATTTGCTTCTTTGACTGAGTCATATCTCCCTGTTTCTTAGTATGGATTGTAATTTTTTGCTGATGTCTAGACATTTGACTGCCTTGATGAGTTTACTCTGCAGTCAGTTTCTCCCCCTTGCTATTGTTTTATTTTTTATTGGCTTTGTGTTAAGGCTCTTCTTTGAAACTTGGTCCAACTTATTCTAGACTTTCAGAGTAGCCCATGTTTAAGTGACCAGATATCTTCAGCTCTTCTTCATCTGATCTTGTCATGATATACAGTACAATTTTTGAGATTGTACTATTTGTGTAGTTGTCTCACCCTCAGAAGAAAGCACCCTTTCCTCTGTTCATTCTCTGGGAATCTGTTGTGGTTTTTTATTAGACTTTATACTTTTTAATGATCTTTTAATTGTCTCTTTCTTCTTTTGCCTGGAGGAAAAATTTGGGGCAGAGGATCACCCTGGAGAGGACTTTCCCAAGTCAGTATTTCCCAGTCTGAGCAGAGTAAGGGCCCCACAAAGGTCTTGGGAGGAGACCTGAAAGGACACCAAACTTCTCTTTCACTGCTCCCTGAATGCCCAGCTGATGACTCTTCAGCAAACTGTGCCCCCACAGTCCTAGGGTGGTACTGTGCCTTTAAGTCTCAGCCAACTCTGAGCCCCTGTCCTCATGGGTTGAAACAGAGGCTGCCAGCTGCTATTGTCAAGGATAAGTTGAAACCCTAGCACAAAGAGAGGGCCCAGGGACTGAATTTGCTAATGATACTGCAAACAATGCTGGGCCATAGCCCTTCCCCCACATATACTTTTCTTGGGGAACAGCTGCCCTTCAGCAAACTGTTCCCCACAAGCATAAGAAGACATCATGACTTTAAATTCACCCCTGCTAGAAGCAGGGTTCAAACAGAGGCTGCTGGCAACTGTTATCCTGGACAGTTGGAAACTGCATCTGCCCTTAGAGCCAGAACCCAGCATTCTGTATTCATTCACCAATCAAAAGCTGCAATCAGTGCTTGGTCATGCTCTCCCATGTTCTTGGGTTATAGCTGCCCTTTCAACAAGCTGTTCTCTAAAGTCCCATGAAGGCACTGTGTCTAAATGGCTGCCAGCTGCTTTTTGTCCTAGGCAGGTTGAACTGTAGCTGCCCTAAAAGCCAGGACCCTGTGTTCCAAATTTGCTAATCATCCATTCATTCTTAGTACCACTTCCCACCCATGTCTAATCACCATTTTCTTCTATAAGTTTTTCTAGTTCAACTTTAAAAACAGTTTTGAGTCCCAGGAGATGGAAGGAATTACATTTAAAATGTCAGGTCAAGGTAAAGTTTTTCCAGTCAGGGCATATCCTACTCCAGGATGCACCACCTGTCTTCACAGAGGAATTGAAAATGTTGTCAACGTCCGTTAGAAAATCTTACTGGAAATAGATGGCCTTTCATTTCTTTTAGTAAAGGGACCACAGGAAACTGAGGGTCTGCCTTTCAGTGAAAGATGAAGATCCATTTCATCTTGAGTTTCAGACACAGGAGATCATAGCCCCACAGCATGAACATGGGAATCTCAGCACAGAGCAAACCATCATATTCCAATAGGAAGTTTTCCAAGTATAATTGTTAGTTTCACAGTCTTCATATGAGTCCTTTTCTCAACTCATATAAGTGAGAAAATATGCTCAGTCATATTTTCATGGGGCACCTTTCTTTGAAAATGCAACCCCTAGTCCTTTATCACTTAAGGACAGGGATGTTTGATGTATTTATGTAGTCAAAACAGTGGCATTCAGGAATATCCTGTTAGTACTGCAGATAAAATCAGTTGAACTTTCTGCAGTACCAGAGATAAGCTATCATGATTACGGCACTATGTTGTAAAGATGACATAGCTTATGAGATTTTGTTACAGCTGATGCCCTCCAAAAGGGCTCCAAGTCATTTGTTTTCAACATCCGTGCAGGAAGAATTACTTCAGTAGAACCCTGAATGTGACTGCTGTGCTAATGGTACCAGCAAGTGTGCCCAATCAGAATAGCCAGTAGATTTATCAGGTTTATCTATCTGTAATTCTTTAGCATCTACTGCCATTAGCCTGACCCTTTACATGAATGATTACTTTAAAAAACAAGGAAAGGTTGGGGGTCAGATCAAAGGTTACTTTTCAGTGTGGAAGTTATCCATAGCCTTCTACTCTCTTCTCTAACTAATAAATGTTCATGAGACTCTGTGCCTGTTTGAAAGTGTGTGTACCCCAGAAAAGCCATGTCCTTTAACCTGATTCAATGTTGTAGGGTGTGTAAACATTTGATTAGATTATCTCCACAAAAATGTGATGCGCCCAATTGTGGGTGTAAACTTTTGATTAGGTAGAGATATGACACCACCCACTCAAGGTGGGTCTTGGTTAGTTTACTAGAGTCCTTTAAATGGGTAAATGTTTTGGAGAAACCTCAGATGTAGATGGTTGGAGACCATTTGCTTCAGAGCAGACAGAGTCATGGATGTTTGGAGATGCTTGGAGTGCTAAAACAGAGAGCAGTTGCATAGACATGGGCAGAGCCCAGCAGACATCACCATGTGACTTCCCATGAGATGCTAACAAGCCAGAATTCAGAGTTGTTTCCCAGAGGAGCTAAAGGAAGTCCCACAGATGCTTAGAGAGGAAACCACTGGCACCAGAACTGAAAGCAATGAAACTAAGAACAAGGACCAGCAGATTCCAGCCTCGTGCCCACCTAGACCACCATTCCTTTAGCCAAGGTATCTTTCTCTGGATGACTTTTTTTAGGACATATTTATGGCCTTAGAACTATAAACTTATAACTTATTAAATTCCCTTTTAAAAAGCCATTCCACTTCTGGTATATTGTTTTCCAGCAGCATTAGCAAACTAATACAGATTTTGGTGCTGGAAAAGTGGGATGCCACGTTTTGCCAAAACCAATCATGTTGGAATAGCTTTTTAAATAGACAAGGGGAAGATTTTAGAAGAGTTGTGTGGCTCTTGATAGAGAAGGCCTAGAATGCTTGGAGGAGACTGTTCATAGAAATCTGGACTCTAAAGATACCTCCAAGAAGGCTTTAGACAGAAATGATGAACATATTGCCAGAACTAGGAAAAGCTATCAAAGAGAAATGAAAAAGTGAGAATCTTCTAAATCATGTTCATTTTATAAATGGAGAATCATAATATTTTATTTTTCACCAATTTAAAATTAAAGACTGTAGGAGATGCAAGGGAAGTTCAGTGGTAGAATTCATGCTTGCCATGTAGGAGACCTGGGTTCAAGTCCCAGCCCATGCACTTGCCCCCCCCAGAAAAAAAACGTCAACAAAGGTACTGCAATAATGGGATACTCACGTGGAAAAGGAATGAAATGTGACCCTCCATTATACAGCATATAAAAAGAAATAAATAAAAAATGAAAGATTGTAGAAAACATAAGGACAAATATAATTAGGAAATTAAATTCTAGAGGAAATTGAAAGAAATAAAGATATACACATGCATCTTTGAATTCTTAAGTAGATTTGAGAAACTTTAAAGCATAAACAGCATAAAGAAGCTGAATATGGGGAGGCATCATTTATTCAGAATAAATTGTGGTATATTTCATTGCAAATTGTTCCATTTGTCATGTGAGTCCTTATTATGAGTCTGTAAACAAAAGTGCCAGTTACCACACGGAGATTAACCATACCTCATAAATATCATTTGTCTTGTAACAGAGTGCTCTCAGCTACACAAATACATAATAGTCTCTGTATAGATGCTCATTTGCAACTGACACTAAATTATTTTTTAAATGTGTCCCAGGAAAGAAGATATGCAAAAAGCTTGAGAAAAAGCATCATCATAGATTGGCTTATTTAATAACTCCAGTGAATTCAGAATTATCCAGGATAGCTGTTCAAATCTAAAGCACTCATAATGATGAGAAGTACAGATCAGAAGATGTCCCTATAATTAACTTTGTTAAACTGGAAAACACTGTTCACAATAATAAGGAATTAATGCTAAGTCTTCTCAAAAAATCAAATCACTTAACCTCCAACTTTTATGTTGTTTTCAGCTGGCTGAGATATTAAACAAGCTGAATCTTGAAATATAAAGTATTCTCTTAGTAGGCATTACCCATTCCATAAGAGAAAATTACTTCCTCACACCCTCAGGATATATTCTTTTCTTAGTACAAATACATACTCACTTCTTTTTTTTAAGTATTTTTAATCTACTTCAAGTAAGAGATGCCCTTCCTTTTCTTTGGTGCTATATGTGTACCACACAAATATGATTGAATTATTTTTGAATGTTTAATTCTCTACTATTCTTGTATACTGTTTCCAAAGTAATTCACATTAAAATAAATTTCTATTCTTTTTACTCTGCCTTATAGAATTTTGCATTTTTTAATTTGGGAGACTGCTTACTGGCACTAACTTCATGAAACATAAGTTTATACCTCACTCCTATGATGCTATATTAGCTTATATTATGACCTCAAACAGATTTAGAAACTAAAGACTTGTTTTATAGTTAAAAATAGCCCCTGAAAAATAAGGCAAATTCTCGGCCCTGTCCGGAGCATTTTATGTTACTATTACGAACCATGTCTTCTCTTGACCATGTCCTCTCTTATGCTGGAATGCTTAATATCTGATGCTCTAAACCGGCACCCTTAAATAAAGCTGTTTCTACATGCAACTTGGGGGCTGAACGAAAATGGTTAAATGAAGAAAACCCAGTTCTTAATTTTAGTCAGTTAAACTCAGTGAATTTACTAAATGATTTGAAGATTAAATTATGTTACAGTAATTTATTTCCAAAGTCATCCTAAAACATGGGGGAAGTAAGTGTGTAAATTATTATCTGTGACATGTGTTAGTCTAAAGTAAGAGACATTTGTTTATATAAGAAATGTTAATAATTAGTGATTTATATTTCCGTGTCTAGGTATGATGAAATAATTCTTACCAAACTTGCCCTCCTAACACCTAGAACAATGAAACCAGAATTAATCTAATGACAGCTAGCAAACTGGACATGGTATATGAAGCAACGACATGCAGACATTGGAAATAGTTGCTCAGAAAAGAGCAGCAGCAGACGAGAAAAGTCTTAAAACCACCATGGTTGCACCCAGATCCACTAATCGGGCTGCAGTGGTGAGGAGGCACTCAAGCAGATTACAGAGTTTGCTGAGTTGAGAAGACAAAGGTCATAGATCATGGACGCTGTCCTGACTGGGACTCGTTCCATATGAGACTTTGGGAAAATACAAAATCAAATGCCAGAAAAAAACAACCATTAGGGAGTAAAATTCCTAGAGTTCACCCAGATTAAGAGACTGTTGAGTTTCAACAAGCCAGAGTAAAGTGACTTCAGTGAAGTCCCAAGTGATTCAGTAGACACCCCCAGAGGACAAGGCTTTAGTAGTGGAGCTAATCTAGCACTAGAGAACAGGCTACAGTGAGGCTCCCCAAAAAGGATAAAACTTAATTACAACTTACCTGGCTGCCAAAACAAAATCCAACACTCCTTTAAAGGAAGAAAACAAAATCTACATAATCGGCAATGAAATATGGGCAATGTTCAGAATCCAGTCAATATTGATGATATATGTGACGAAGCAGGAAAATATGATGCATAATCAGAGGAAAGTTCAGTGGACAAGGAATAAACAGAAATGACATCAATGACAGAATAACAGTCAGGAACTTTAAGATAGCTATTATAAGTATATTTAAGGATCAAAATTAAAACATAAACACAATAAGAAAGAAATGAAATCTGTAAATAGCTACATAGAACTTCTAGAGATGAAAAATTTAACACCTGAAATAAAAATTTCACCAGATGGACTCAGCAGAATATTAGACTTTATGGAAGGAAACATTGGTGTATAGTGTACATGAAGACATAGCAATAAAAACTATGCATACTGCAGCACAGAGATTTTTTTAAAGGCTAAAAATATGAACAGAGACTTAGCAGCATGTGGTAAAATATCAGATATTTAAAATATGATAACTGCAGTCCACAAAGAGAGGGAAAGTACAAAAACATATATGTGAAGAAATACCAGCATAGAAGGTTTTAATTTGATAAGAGTTATTAAATCATAGATGACAGAAACTCAATTAACACACTACACAAAGAAAACAACACTAAAGCACATTAAAGTTAAAAACCCAGAGAAAAGTGAAAACTCTTAAAACAGCCAGAAATAAAAGCCATATTACAAATTGAGGAACAAAAATGAAAATTATCAGTGACATCTCATCAAAAACAATACGAGTCAAAACACAAAGAAGCAACATTTTTAAATTGTTGAAAGGAAAAATGCATAAATCTAGTATTCTATATCCGGTGAAATTATCCTTCAAAAATAAATACAGAAAAAAATCATTTTCAGTCAGATAGACACTGATTGATTTTGTCACCAGCAGACATATACCCAAAAATGTTTAAAGAAATTCTTTAGGCTGAAGGATCTTTATACCAGATGGAAACTCAAATCTAACCAAACAAATGAAAAGTGATGAAACTGATAAAATAGGTGTAAACATAAAAGATTTTTATTTTATTTTATTTAAAGATAATTGACTATTTAAAGCAAAAATATTAACAATGTGGCAGAAAGAATAAACTCCCCCCCAAAGCTGTCCATGCCCTAATCTCCATAATCCTGTAACCTGTTCCTGGCATAAAAGGGACTTTACAGATGTAATTTGGTTATGAATCTCCAGGTGATGAGATTATCCTGAATTACTCAGGTGGGCCCAATCTAGTTGCATGTATCCTTAAGAGAGAACCTTTCCCTGCTGTGGACAGAGTGAAAGACACAATGACCTAAGCATGGTAAAAAGGTTTGACATGAGAAGAATTAGACCAGTCATTGCTGGCTTTGAAGATGAAGGTAGGAGACCAGAAGGAAAGAATGTGGCTGTCTTTAAAAGGCAGGGTCAGCTTTCCACTTTCAGCCAGGAAGAGAACAGGGGTGTTGTCCAAAATCTCAAGAAACTAAATTATGCCAACAACCCCAATCAGGAGGAAATGAATTCTGTCCTACAGTCTTCAGGAATGCAACCTGCTGACACCTTTATTTTAGGCCAGTGAGACCCATGCCAGCCTTCTGACCTATAGAACTGTAACATAATAATGTACACTGTTTTGAGCCACAAAGTTGGTGAAAATTTGTTATAGCAACAATAGAAAACTAATACAAATATTTTATGGGGTTAATAATATATGTTGAAGTAAAATGTGTGGTAATAATAGTAGGAGAGAGAGAAAGAAGAAATGCACATTGTACATTAAATAGAGTAACATTATTTGAGGGTAGATGTTAATAAGTTAAAGTTGCATGTTATAAATGCTAGAACAGTAACTTAAACAATAAAGGGTATTCAACTAAAAGTTGTTCATGGAGATAAAATTGATTTTAAAATATTCAATCCAAAATAAAAGCTGGGAAAAAGGAAAAAGGGACACCTAGAAAACAGAGAAATATGGTACATTTAAATCTTATGGTATCAATCATTACATTAAATGTAAATGGCCTAGCTACTTCAATTAATGCAGAGATTTTAAGAGTAGGCCTTTAAAAAGTAAGATTAACCATATTCTCCCAACAAGGAGTACAATTTAAACATAAAGACACAGACAAGTTAGGAGTAAAAATGATTAGGAAAATGATTTCATGCAAACTTTGATCAAAAGAAACTTGGACTGGTAGTGATATCAGATAAATTAGATCTTAGGACAGAGAATATTACCAGGGATAAAGATAAACATTTTCTAATGATAAAAGGGTCAATTTATCAACTGACTTGATCTGCCTGTATCTAGTTATAGGAATAATGAATATACATAAAGCAAAAACAGAGATCTGAAAGAACAGGTACATCCAAAATTATGACTGGAAATTTCAAGATTCTTCTTTCTTAGGACAAGTGGCAGAAAATCAGTAAGAATATAGAACATTTGAACAAAAGTATTAACTAACTGGACCTATTCCTACAGTGGTGGAATACAAATTATTTTAATTGTATATGTGTTAGTTTTTATGCTGTTGTAATAAATTATCTCAAATGTACATTTATTGCCTCCCATTTTCCATAGGTTAGAAGTCTGGGCAAGGCTTAGCCAGATCCTCCACCCAAGTTATCGTAAAGTTGTAATCAAGGTGTCAGTACACTGAGTTCCTTCCTAGAGCTCTTCTTCCAGACTCATGTGGCTATTGGCGGAATTTAGCTCCTTGTGGTTGCAGGACTGAGGTCATCGCTCCTTTGCTGGAGTCACTTTCCCCTTCCAGTGGTCCCCGTACTTCCTTGCCTCACAGCTTCCTCGCAGGTTCTTTCACACATGGCAAGTTCTTCAAACTCAGCAATGGAGAATCTCTTATTATTCTAAGATGAATTCTTATATAACATAAGCTAATCAAGAAAATGACTACCCTATCATATTTTCCATATTCTGCTGCCTCAAAGCAAGTCAGAGCTTCTGCTTACTCTCAAGGAAAGGGAATTATACAAACTCATGTCTATAACTGAGAGTCACCTTAGGGCGTGTCTGCCACAATGGGCAATGCACTCCAAGACACACCATTTACAGGATCACAAAACATTTCCGAATAAATTCCAAAGATTTGAAATCTTAAAGATTATATTCTAAACATGTTCTTATACATGATAAAGTTTAAAAGTCTAGCATTTACACAAATAAATGCTTCTCTATATTTGCTGTACTTTTACTTGACTTTTATTAAACATATATATTTTATATATCCACTGTATGTCAGTCTCTAGCATAGACACAGGGGATAAACCAATAATCAAAATAGCCAATTTCTTGCCCTCGTGATACTTAAGGCCATTCTTTAAGTAGAGCTGTAACTTATTTAATCAATGTTACCTATGTTGCCTTTATTTCTAAATATAGTAGTCTTGGTTTATTCTCAGAAATTCCCTACATATTTTAAAGAAACTGTCATTGGAGTATTGCATAAGTGAAAAGCATGGGATGAATAAACAAATTCATAGTCCATTATATTGCATTATACAATGTCAAGCTAGAAACATTCCCAAAGATTAGTTCAGGTCCTAATTCTAACTATATCAAGGAAAGAGACCTACAATTTCCTTTGATGCCCAGTTTCCTTTAATGAGCCAACCATGTTGCATATTTTTAAAAGAAGAGGTCACCTCTCAGAATTAATTTGACACTTAACGCTGTCCTTCATAAAAAATGTTGCCTCCCTGGGAAAAGCTGTGTCACAAACCAAGAGTGCCACCCACAATCAACCGCACGATTAGGTAATAATGTTACTGTAATGTAGGCAAAGTTCTTCCTTCTATGCTTCCTGCTTCCTTCTGTGGAATTATTTTACTTTTTTAAGAATTGCTTTCTACTATTGGGTACCCCGTGGTCTTATATCGCCTTTTTCTAGGTATTATATTACCATTTTCTAGGAGTCTTTGTATGAGGAACAAGTGAGAAAACAGTGTGTAACATGTAAGAATTCATTTCTAATGGGTTGATTTATTGGGTCAATTTAGAGAAATGCTCCGAGTCATACGGCTCATGCTCTAGGGTTTCCTCTGGCTTCAGTCACTGGAATGGTAGCTCCTCCTTACTCACCCCTTCCACCTAACCTCTTAATATTAGAATGCACCTCTGCTGTGTCCTTGACCCTCTCTCCATCTAGTTGTCTTCTCTCCTTGGGTTATCTCATGTCATTCCATTGCTTTAAATGACATCTATAAACGAACCCCCAAATCTTGATCTTCAGACCAACTTTCCCCCTGAGTTCTAGATTTTATTATCCAATTGCCTACCATCATGACATTTCCACATGACTATCTCATGGGCATCCAAACCTAACATAGCCACCTCCTCATTTCCCACTAAATGTGCTCCTACAGTCTTCCCCAGCTCACCTAATGGCATCAGCACCCATGTAGTTGCTTAGGCCAAAAAACTAGGAGCCACTCTTAAATTCCTCTTTTCCCTTTGCTCCTCACAGCTAATCCTTCAGCATGTCCAGCCAGCTCTACCTCCCATAACTGACTATTGCTGACCGTCAAAAAATCTAAAGCCCTCATCTAGTACACATTACCTCTTTTAAATATTAAAGTATGCCTTATCATTTTCTTACTTAAAACCACTCAAACGGCTCTGTCATAACTAGGATAAAACCCAAGAACTACACTATGGCCTCCAAAGCCCTACAACCCATGTTTAGGGCCCCAGCCAGTCTTCCCTTCGCTCACCACACTCCAGCCTTGGACACATCAAATTGGTTCCTGTCTCAGTGACTGCTGCTATATCCTTTGCTAGGAATGCCTTTCTCCCAGCACTCGTGTATGTTCATCTCTGTGTCAATTTTTAGGTTTCAGTTTAATGCTTCTTTCTCAAAGAGGCTTACCTCGGTCACCCAAATTCAGTCACTTTATATTCCACAACTGCTGTATTTAATAACAATTGTCACTATCTGAAACATTATTATTTATTTGTACATTTATTGTCTGCCTCCTTTCACAAGAATTAACTGACATGACAATATACACCTTGTCTTATCATATATCTTTTGTATGAACGAACCAAATGCTCATGTCAAATCCTGTTTTCCTTTGGTTTACACCAGTAACCATTGTTTTGATATTTAATGATATTTTGATAACTGCATTCTTAATTTCAAGCTAAATGCATTACTCTTCTTCAAGAATGGGTAGAGAAAAAGAAATCATTCCAAATGATAAATTTGAGCCTTGGATTTTTCTTAATGTCAGCTATGAATAGAATATGATCATTCCTTTCTTTATAAAAATATTTATCTTCCAAGTTTATTTATTGAATGAGAAATGTTTTCTTTTCAAAAAAATCAAAAAATACAAAAGGGAACCCCAATGAAAATTATCCCATCTTAGTTTCCCAGCCCAAAGGCAAACAATTTAAGAGCTTTCCTGAATATCCTCCGAGAGATGTTTTATTCAATACTATCCTTTACCTCATTTTTTATGCACATAGTAGATACACACACTGCTTTGCATCTTAGCTGTTCACTTGACGTTATTATTTAGAAAGAAGTCCGTCCAGTACATAAAAAATGTTCCTCATTCTTCTACTATGAAGATACCACCTGGAGTACTTATCCATGTCTCTAATAATGGACTTCTAGTTTGGCTTCACTTTTCCTATTCCAAATAATCCTGTGATAACTTTAAATCTATACCATTTTCACATGAATGTGTATTTCCAGAAGGAAAATTCCTGGAAGTAGGATTACTAGATCAAAATGTAAGTACATTTGCCATTTTGATAGATAGCATTATTCAGTTGTCCTTCCCAGAAGTAGTACCACTTGACGCATCCACAAATAAATTATGAAAAGTCCCAGTTCTGTTCAGCTACATTCTTTCATCACATTGTGTATCCATTTTAGTGGTCTGTGATAAGGGTAAGTTTAATTTGCATTTCTCTTATACGTGATAGGATCTTTTCATATGTTTGAAAGCCATTTGTATCTTCTTTCCTATGAGAAACTATTCATATATTTTACCAGTTTTTCTGTAGGGTAAATTGAGCTTCTCTTATTGCTTTGTAAGAGTTCTTTATATAATAAGAAAATTATTCCTTTCTTATAATACAAATTGTGAATATTTTCCCATGCATCTTTTTTATTTCTAGGTTTAAAGTCACACACAAAGGACTTTCCCACTTGGAGATTATAGGAATATTTCCCCATGATTTATTCTAACATTTTCATGGCTTTATTTTTAAAAACTTAACTCTGATGAATTTGATGCTTTTCCTAATTTAGGAGGAGAGAACCCAAATTTATTTTTCCAGAACACGCTCCACTTTTGCAAAGCAAATTATTAAATCTATCTTTTTATGACAATCCCTGCCATTTTATCATAACTGAACTCCCAGGAGCATCTGCATCTATTTCTGTATTTTATATTACAATCTGCCATTTGTCTATCTATTCTAGATGGATAGGAGACACTTTTTAAGTATTGTAAGTTTAATATGTGCTTCAATATGTAAAATGCCTTGCCCCCCCCCACCGCGCACATATTTCTGACTATGCTTGCTTGTTGATTTTTCATATGAGCTTTAGAATCTACTTGTCTAATTTATAAAAATATCCTATTACCATTGTAATTAAAATCCCATTAAATGAATAAATTAATCCATCCAGGGGTGTCAGTTGATGAAGTAAAGTCATTTTCTTCGAACATCATATGACTTTCCATTTCTTGGAGTCTCCCTGAGTGTACTTTATAATCAATTTAGAGATGTATTCATGTAGATCTTGCTCATTTCTTTGTATATTTGTGATTGGGGTTTTTTTTTTTTCTCTATTATAGATAGGTTCTTTTCTTTTGTTATAGAGTCCAACTAGATATTATCATAAATAAAGCATTTTGGATGGAAGTAGGGAAATAATCTATAAAACCAGTGAAGGAAACATTTATTGAGCACCTACTCTGTACCAAGCACTGTAGTATGTAGTGATTCAATATATAACTTCATTTAATGTCATTTATTTATTTATTTGCTGAAGACAAATGAATAACGGGGAAAAATATTTACAACTCTTAGCACAAACAGCCAATTTTCCTAAAATATTTTTAAAAATATATATAGGTAGCAAAGTTACCAGATGTCCTTAGCTGGCACAAAATATCCAGATGCTGGATAAATTACAGTAAACATACTTTTAAATACATTTCTAAGCTCAATTGAAAGTACAGAAAATCCCTAATAGCCAGTTAAAGGTTAATAGTAAGTTAAAATCATGAACTCAAAACTATACTGACCTTTGTGGCAGAAGCCACAATCAAAATCTAGAGTTTAGAGATTAACCACTCCGGGAATAGGAGAGCAGGCTTTGGTATCTACAAAGTGAATTGCTGAACCTAAAACTATGTATAAAGAAACCGGGTTCTCAACAGGACTGGACCTGCAGTAAACTGTATAGAGGTAAAAATGTCAGTTTCCCACAAAGAGAACTACAAGGAAAACTTGTGACTTCTGGCATCACTCTGGAGAGGTGTGTGAAAGCTGTGTGTCGAGGGTGGGGGGAGTTAAGAATGACGTTCCTGAGTAGTTTGGGTATTTACCATTTGTTAAATTTATTCATAGTTTGCTAAGACGTTTTATCATTAATCATGTTGAATTTTTCAAATGTTTTTGATGCATCTACTTTGATCATATGAACTGTTCCTTCAATCTATTTTTAGACTTGTTAATTATCCTCGCATTCTTTAGGAAATGATCATTCTGTATTATTTAGCATTCTGCTGGAATTGAATCATAAAATATTTTATTTAAGACTGTGGCATTTAGGTGAACAAAGTTTCACTCATAAGTTGTATTCCTACATTGTCCTTGCCTATTTATGGTATTGTGATGAAAAAAAAATCACTTTTAAAAGCTTTGCTTGAAGATAAGAAACTAAGAGAGTTAGTTGGTTAATTTATTAGCTTACCTTTATATCCATAGAGCTATAACAAAAGATTGTAGAACATACCTATAGAGAAAGGCGTTAGATTCCCCACACTGAAATCATCTTCCATGAGAGACCATTGGTTTGCAAGGATTTTAAATTAAAGGGTACATTCTCCAAAAGATAACAGTAAACCTTTCAAAAATGACTGTCTATAGATAAGGACACAAGGACACAAACAGTTATGAGAGCAGAACAGGACGATTACAAAGAGAAATTCTTAGACATGAATCTATTCCAAACCAGCCAGAAATACATATATTTTTTGTGTGTTCTTTCATGTTTATTTAAAAGGCTCTTTGAAAATAGCTTTCAAACAAGAATTCTATTTTCCTTGCACCTCATAAAAAGCCCTCATTTGTCTGGAAATCCTTTTTCTATCAATTGCAAATTAAGAAGGCAAGAAGTTTGAGGGCTATACACAGAATTTCAAAGCCCAAAAACTCCTGAGACTAAACAGAAAAGCATATGGACTATGAAATACATAATTTTTACAAATTGAGATGAAAAATGACTTTCTTCCATAGGATAAGGAAGATACCGGCCTCACGAGCACTCCCAGGAAGTTTTCCTTATGAGAATAAGGAAGATACTGGCCTCACGAGCAGTCCCAGGAAGGGTCCCTCATGACTCTCCCTCTAGGACAGCTTCACGAGCTGGAGACCATCTGGGGCTTGAATGCTTGAAAGGATTTACAATCTAAGTCTACTGCTGAGAATTTGGATTTAGAGGGGGCAGAATATACTTTCAACTGCTCATATATTTCTAACAGGTAGAGTCGTATTTTCCATTTCTTCCTGAGACAGTTCAGTATGTTTCTCTAAGAAATAGTTTATTTCATCTAAGTTTTCAAACTTATCATGTAAAATTTTCCACAAATGGCTCACTTTT
The DNA here is from genome assembly GCA_004026745.1 of Myrmecophaga tridactyla. Taxonomy (NCBI): domain Eukaryota; kingdom Metazoa; phylum Chordata; class Mammalia; order Pilosa; family Myrmecophagidae; genus Myrmecophaga; species Myrmecophaga tridactyla. The sequence goes on along the minus strand of PVIY010047639.1, from coordinate 1,368 downwards.
CCTCTCTGCTGTCATTGTAAGTATGGCGTCTTTGTCCTTTCTAATAGTTTATTTGTATGTTCTTTTTTCTCAATCGAGAATGTCAGTGCTAGCTCTTAGTTTTGTTGATGTCCTCTATTGTTTCTCAGCTTTCTATTCTAAAATTTCTGCTGCTGTGTTTACTATGCATTTTTGGTTTTTTTTTTACTTCTTTCATATTTCCAGAGTTAGATGATTTTCAGCTTTTCTTCTTCCCATTATAAGAATTTAAGACTATACATCTCCATTAAATCTTGCTTTAACTATATCCCTCAATTTTGATTTGTACTATTTTCATTATCTGGCATTATCTAATATTTTTTAATATACGATCTTCCACTATTTATTAAATATATCTTTGCCACCCGTGGATTATTTAGAAATATGTCTTTAATTTGCCATATATATGGTAGATCCTCATTACCTCTTCTACTGCTATTAGTTGTAATGAGGTAAAAAATATACATGTGGTCTGTAGATTTAGAGATTTTATACATTATATAAATATTTATGTTTGTGAATGAATTTTTATCCTCTGGTTGTTTTACACGAGGTTCTATATATGTCTATAGATCAACTTAGGTGATTACACATAAAAACCTTTACCAAATTTTTGGTCTGGTTCCTACACTAATTATTGAGAAACGTTTATTAAAATCTCCCTCCACAATTGCTGACTTTTGAATCTCTCCACATAATTCTGTCCATTTTTCTCTATATATCTTGAGATTACAGTGTTAGAAGCATGAGATATGATGTTATATTTTTCTATGAACTGTTCCTTTTATCATTATATACGATCTTCTTTATCCTTAAAGTCTATTTTTAGTAATAATAACATAGTCTCACTGATATTCTTTGGTTACTATTTACTCAGTATAACTTTCCTCACACTTGTGCTTACCCCCTTCCTCTGTGTTATGTTTTAAGCATCTCTAAAGAACCTATGGTGGTTTTATTTTTTTCCCAAACTGACAAGACTTTTTATCTTTTAACTGTGAGTTTAAATCATTTGTCTATTTTTAATGGATACATTTAGATTTGTTTTTACTTTCATGTTCTGTGCATTTTATTTCCCTTGCTTTTTCCATAATTCTTTAGTTTTCCTTTCTGATTTTCCATTAAACTTCTTGAGAAAATTGCCATTTTTCCTCTTTTGTCAGAAGTTATAGATTTTTAGATTGAACCACATGAAATTGCTCATATTAGACCATTGTTTACTTATGAAAATGTTAACACCACAGATTAGTAGTTAAAGATGTAACATCTAAGATTAATCAACCCATCTACTCTCCTCCTGAATGACATCATGACCTTAGAACACTTCAAATCCCACCATTTTTTGTCTGG
>PVIY010047638.1:0-17729 GCA_004026745.1 Myrmecophaga tridactyla | reverse complement strand
AAAGAAAGAAAGAAAGAAAGAAAGAAAGAAAGATAGATCAGGGCTTCCTCCCACATCTGCTATTTGCTGATCACGTGACTTTAGAAAAATTACTTGACTTTGCTGAGATTCCTTTCTCTCTCCAATAGTATGGGGACGGTAACACCATGTGTTTAGGATGATCAATTGTGGTGGTATAAAGTATAGTAAAGTATTTTCTAAACTGGAAAGCACTGTATAAAACATAAGGTATGTTTTTATGATTGCTGTTTTTCAAGATCCTATTCAATACCTCCTTATGAAGCTTGCTTTATTCCCCTTGTTAGAGTTCATAGTGCTTTCCTTTTTGTTCTTATAGCAGGTTTATATTTCTAATTAGCATTTATTTCCTTCCATCTTTGATGCAGTTAGTCAGTCTCCCATTCTGGATTGTAAGTGTTTTGAAGACAAGGACACTCTTTTTCATAGTTATTTTAGGAACATTCTGTTCTATTTTGGAAATTGAACTATTTTGTCTCCAAAGGTAATTATTATTACAAATAGGCACATTTTAAATTTTAACATGTTGAAATAATAGTAGATAATATTATTGTAATCCTAACAAATTCTGTAAAGAGTTAATGAAAATTTGATAGTTACATAGATTTTTGAAAGTTTAGTCATATAGGAAATTAGATTAAGAGCTCATAAAGCAAGCTTCCCACCTCTTTCCATTTACGAGGGATGAGATGAGAATTGAAAGTAATTGAAGCCAGGTTTGCTGAATTCGGATAAGTAATTATATTAAGCTAGTTTTTTCTTTATTTTTTTCAAGAAACAATATAACCAAACAATTACAATCCATCCAAAACACCGGGAAAGGTAAGGAGACCCGGAACCTCTACATCATGCTGAACAGAATTGACGACTACCAGAAAAAGGTGATGCAGCTCTGGACTGAGAAACAGAACTCTCTAGAGCAAAAACGCAACCAGTGCCTGAAGAAAATGATACACCTTTTTAGACAGGTGGGTACCAGTCTTCCTTTCCCTCTCCCCAGAAGTTAGAAGTCAAGGTGTCAGCAGGATTGTTTCCTTCTGGAGGTTCTGAAGGAGAAATCTCCGCACTTTGATAGCTGTTGGCATTCTTTGGTGTTCTTTGGCTTGTAGCTACCTTACCCCAGTCTCTGCCTCAGTCTTTATGTGGCTTCTTCCCTGGATGTCTCTCTGTCTCCTCCTGTTCTGAGTCTTATAAGGACACATGTCATTGGATTTAGGGCCCACCTGGTTAATCCAGGATGATCTCATCTCAATATCCTTAATTACATCTGCAGACTTTTCCCCCCAAATATTGTTACATTTACAGATTCAGGGTGGACATATCTTTTGGGGGGCCACCATCCACCCCACTACATCATGGCTTTGGCAAAAATTCTAAATTGACAACAAGGACACTGGCAGAATTGTCTAGATGAAAAAGATGGGAATGGGAGAGACTTCCAGAAATGCTCAACTCCTTCCTATTAACCAGCGTCTACCATACTCTAGACATGAAACCTCTTGAAGTCACTGTTTTCCAACTGATTCTTGGGGGTTACTTCTTTCTTCCAAACTATCAGGAAGCTACTTTTAATAATCATGAGTTTACAAGAACGGAGATGAGTTTATTTAACTTGTTTATATAGCACCAGGCATAGAAGATCCCAATAAACTCTGACATCCATTCATTAAGTCCCAAAGTCACTTTGAGATAACCATCGATATGCTTTGGGGATAGTGATCTTCCTAAAGATTAGAGTTCTTTGCTCTAGATTACATGTTCAAGCTAATAAATAGCACAAATTGGAGTTCTAGGAATATTTTATATCTATATATCCTTTTCTTTTACTAGCATTAATTAAAGATATCAGTTTACTTTACTTGCTGCTTTTGAAGGTACAGAGAAACTACTCATTTATAGCCTGATCCAAATCGAACATATCCTGAATTTTCCAAAACAATTAGATTTTAAATATTAAAGCTCTTTTTCCATTTAAAAGGAAAAAAAAAAAAAAGAACATGCCTCAGTGTTTTAGTTTCCTTGGCTGCTGAAGCAAATACTATGCGATGAGTTGGCTTAAACAATGAGAACTTATTCACTTACTTTATTTGAGGTTAGGAAAACAGTTCAAATCAAGGCATTATCAAGGCAATGCTTTCTCCCCAAAGACTGTGGTGTTCTGGGGCTGGCTACTGGTGATCCTTGGTCCTTAGCTTGTCACATGGTAGCATTTCCTAGTCTCTCCCTTCTCTTCTAAATTCCACTGATGTTCAGCTTCTGGCTGCTCCCTCTGGATTTCTCTGTCTGAATTTCATTCCTTTATATAAAGTACTCCAGAAATCGGGTTAAGAACCATCCTGATTGAGTGGGCGACATCTTAACTGAAGGAACCTTGTCAAAAGCTCCTACCTTCAATGGGTTCACACCCACATGAATGGATTAAGCTTAATAATATGTTTCTCTGGGATACATAGAACTATAAACCACCACACCCAGTTTTGGTTTGTAAAATATGGCCAATGTAGATAGAATAAAGCAAGATGAGTTGGCAGTGTCATGAGATATCTAACAATGTCTAGCAATTATGTAACAAATGCCAGAGAATTAATAAGAGTCTGCGGTCAGGGAAGTCGGAATCCAGATGATGAAGGGAGTATCAAGGCATGATGAAAGGAGAGGGAGAAGGGAGCAAAAGGGACAAAAGGATAGATCTGAATGCTACTTTGCCCTGAGTCAGGGTGGTGGTCAAAAGGGTTGGCTCTGCTACCAGATTGTCTTGGGTTCAAATCAGCTTTGCCTCATACTAGCTAAGTGACCTTGAGCAAGCTACTTAAATTTTCTGAGCCCCAGATTCCCCATATGTAAGACTAGGATAATAATAGTAACCCAGGGTAAGATATTTTTCAGATGTAGCCTCTTCTCTCTTTTGCTATTTCTTCTCCCTTCTTCATGCCTTGATACCCACTCCATCTGGTGTCTAGCTTCCCTGACCCAGATTGCTATTCATTCTCTGACATTGGTAGACAATTGCTCATGATACTGCCAACCCATCTTGCTCAGAGGGGTTGCTGTAAATATTAAATGAGCTAATGAATGGAAAGTGCTTAGTTTGGTGTCTGACAGTAAGTATTCAGGAAATGATAGCTATCATTACATTTGCATAGTTCTTCACACTTTATAAGGACTTCCAAATATAGTATAGCGTTCTCACCACAACCCTATATGATCCACATTTTAGAAATAAGAGAAAGTGGTGCAGATAATTAAGTGACTCATTCAAAGCCACATACTGGGAAATGATAGAACTAAGACTGGAATTTAAGCAGAATCAGGGTTTTTATGTATCATAGCCTCACCTCTGAATTTGTGTACATGTTTGGGTGGGTGGAGGGAGATGGTTGGAGCAAGGAAGAAAGAGGATGGAGGGAAAGGATTTGCAAATCCATGGAAAAGGAGGAGTATGATTTGATCTTGAGCCAGCTTAGATGACCCTCCTAGAGATTCTGGCTCTTTCTTTTCATAGTTTCCTTTCTATGTTTTCTTTGATTTTGTGTTTTTGTTTTTTAGCTCAAAGAGAGGTATGAATTGCATCTTAGTCAACCTATCACCTTGATCACTGACAAAAAGCCAATACCTGCCTCTACCGAATTTGTTCACCGACCATTCCTAGAGCTATTAATAGAAGAGGACAGAAAATCTGACATAGTCAAGAAACTCAGGTATGTAGTAGAAAGACTGACATTAAAGTTTATTTGGATAATATGTGAACCCTAATGCTTTTTTTGTCATCCACAAAAATTATAATTCCATAATTAAATATGGAGTAATGGAAGGTCTAAGGAAATATTTCCATTGATAATTTAGTTATATAAATTTCTAAAATATTCATATCTGATTTTGAACTCCTTTTTTAAAATGAGGCTGATTTTTTCTTATTAAGAAACAAATTATTTTTAAAATACATAATAAACTTAGAAGCAGTAATCCATTTCCCCACCCCAGCCCACCTCTTTTTTTTTTTTTATGAAAGCAGGAGTTTTGGGAAGGAAGGTGAAAATATTGTTGCTGGGAAAAATAACCTGGATATGATCTGTATACTCCATGAAACTAAAAAGGTATTTTAAAATAGATTAGTAAGTGAAGTCCTGGAAATACAGTCTTAGTAACTATTTTAGCAAATTCTGCTTTTCCATCCAACTCTCAGCAAAGTGGGTACAGCTAATGCTCCTCAGAGCCAGGGCAAGGCATTACAGGACAGGGTGGTGGTAAAGAGAAGAGATAGAGAAGGTGACTGCCCTTTGCTAGAAAAGGAGACTAAAACTCATGTATTTTGATTGGCTTTTGACACTAAGGAGGGTCTGTTGCTTCCAATTAATGCTCTCTGATTCTACAGAAAACAAGAGGACCAAGTGGAGGCCATCTGGACTGCTGATCTGTCCACTTCAAGCTACCCAATAACAGAGAAGACACCAATAGGATCACTCTGGGCCCAGCTGGGTGGGTACCCAGATATTCCTCGGCTGCTCCAGTTAGATGTTCAGTCAACACTCAGAAAATCGCTTGCATCCATTCAATCACAGTAAGTTAAGGACTGGGTGCACTCTGATAATTGGGCCTTTGGTCATATGTCTTTTTTTCTCCTCAATTGACTTTCTCCTGCAGTACCAGAGTTACAAAAAGTAGAGGCTTGAAAGGAGGTTAGATTCATACCAGTCATGAAACAGTAGAGGTAAATTCAGCCCAGTCTTTTAGTGTTTCTCTTCATTAGCCTGTAGATGTCACTATTGAATAATTCAAAACAAACAAACAAGCAAAAACAGTTATAACTTGGAACCTAATCTAACACTGCAGAGGTCCACTTTGAATTTCACCCTTAGGGAGTTGTTATTTCTGGAAGTACTCAGAAAGATCATACTAGAAGGCTTTTGTCCACATCACAGTTCAGTGACATGACCTTAGATGCTGTTATCAATACTAGGCCCACTTTGAAGAAAATTAGGCACTTACTTTCCCAGAATACATTGGGAGAGAATAGGTAAGATGGTCATGTAGTTCCAAATTTTGTTAAACCACGTTCTCACTTCAACTACTGAAATGATTTCCAGTGGAAATGAAGCACTTTGGAGTCTGTATTACTTCTTGCAGGACAGGGAATTATCTAATGTTCTAAACCAAGAATTTAGAAAATTGAACTTTGGTAACCTGAAAGAGTTCACTGGAGCAGTCTAATTTATTTTGGTGAAATCCCAGGAATTTTCAAATAATGAGATCAGAAGAAGTAGTGTTAACTCACAAATTGTTCAGGTGGCAGACACCATAAATAAGACATTTAAAATTCTATAATATGGTAAAATAATTGCAAAAATATTATCAGAGAATGTATACAATATAAAACTATATAACATAAGCCCGGGTACTCAGAAAATATAAATACCAAACCAAATGTAACCATTAAATTGAATAAGTATCACTCATATGTTATAATCAGAAATCAAATTTATTTTTTGTTTGCTATTTTCCCTTACATTTTTTGAATGATTAATTTATTTAGGTTTTTGAGGGATAACATTGCTAATTTTACAATTTAATGAGTATAGTGTTTGGAACAGGATGTATAACTTTTTCTTTGAAAAATATTTCCCTTACCTCGATTCTATAGCTAGCTTCAACTATTAGATATTCTGTTGCCTAACTATCCACTCTTACTCATGCTAAATTTAATGAGATGCTCATTTCCAGTTTACTATGTAAAAAGAATCAGAATCAAGGAGCTTTAACTGTTTTCATATTTTTTTGTTTAATAAGTTTTTTAGGTATAATGTACATACAGTAAAATTCATCCTCTTCAGTGAACAGTTCAATGAGTTTTGACATATGAATAGAGTCATGGCAACCAGAAATCTATCTTTTTTTTGGCCCCTACAGTTTTACCTTTTCCAGAATGTCATGTAAATGGAACTTATGGTATGCAGCCTTCTGAATCTGGCTATTTTTACTTACTACAATTCATAGGAGATTCATTCGTGTTGTTGCATGTCAATAATTCATGGCTTTTTATTATTGAGTGGTATTATTCCATTGTATTATGCACTGTGTTTGTTTATCCATTAACCAGTGAAGGACATTTGAGTTGTTTCCAATTTGGGCAATTATGAATAAAGTTGTGAAAAAATTCATGTACAGGTTTTTAGGTGAACATACGTTTTTATTTCTCTTAGATGAATACCTGGGAGTGGGACTGCTGGGTTGTCTGATAACTGTATACTTCACCTTATAAGAATTTATTGAAGCGTGTTTCCAAGGTGACTGTACATGCTTTTACATTTATTCAGGAGGGTTCATTTTTATCCTACCGCTGAATGAAAACCTAGGCAGTCCCATGACATTTCCAGTAACTTTTCAGTAATAAATTTTCTGTGGTTAGTAATTTAAATGTTCAGAGCCATGTATAATTAAAACTAATTTTTAGCATTTTATTGTGATAGAATATACATAACATAAAACCCTTTTAACCATTTTTAAGTGTACAATTCAGGGGCATTAAGTACGTTGGCAATGTTGTATAACCTTCACCTTCTATTTCCAGAGTGTTTTCATTGTCCCCTGCAGAAATTTGTAAGCAGTAACTCCCCAACCCCTCGTCCCCCTGTCTGTGGTAAGCACTATTCTGCTTTCTGTCTCTATGATTTGCCTATTCTAGATACCTCAGATAAGTGGAATCATACAATATTTGTCCTTTTGTGTCTGGCTTATTTCACTCAACATAAAGATTTCAAAGTTCCTCCATGTTGTAACATGCATCAGAACTTCACTCTTTTTTAAAGCCAACTAAGATACCCTTGTATGTATATACCACATTTTGTTTATTCATTCATCCATTGATGGATATTTGGATTATTTCTACCTTATGACTATTGTAAATAATACTGCTATGAATACTGGCAGAGAGGTACCTATTGAGGTCTCTGCTTTCAGTTCTTTTAGGTAGGAATGGAATTGTTGGGTCATATGGTAATTCTGTGTTTAACTTCTTGGGAAACTGTTAAACCACAATGCACAAGGGCTCAAAATTCTCTACATACTCACCAAAACTTGTTTTCCATTTTTTTGGTAATTGCTATCTTAGTGAATGTGAAGTGGTATCCAATTCCAGTTTTGACTGCATATTAGGGATAATGATGTTGAGCATCTTCTCATGTGTTTATTTGCCATGTGTATATCTTCTTAGAGAAATGTCTATTCAAGTCCTTTGTCCATTCGTTAATTGGATTGTCTTTTTGTTGTTCTTTATATTAAACCTTTATGAGATATATAATTTCTGAATATTTTTCCCATTCTGTAGATTGTCTTTTTGCTTTTTGAGAATGTCCTTTGACACATAAAAGTTCTAATTTTAGTGAAGTCCAATTTATCTATTTTTTCTTTTGTTGCTTGTGCTTTTAGGGTCATATCTAAGAATCTATTGCCAGATACAAAGGCATGAAGATTTCCCCTGTTTACTTGTAAGAGTTTTATGGTTAGCTCTTATAGTTAGGTTACTGACTCACTTTGAGTAAATTTTTGTATATGGTGAGATGTAGGAGTCCAACTCCCTTCTTTTGTATGTAGATTTCCAGGTTTCCCAGCACCATTTGTTGACAAAACTATATTTCCACATCAAAGGTAGCATTTGCTAAATGTTACCTTTATCAAAATGAATTTATTTCTGGGCTCTCAATTCTGTCCCATTGGTCTATATGTATAATTTTATGGCAGATTGTTTTAATTACTGTAGCTTTGTAGTAAATTTTGAAATCAGGAAGTGTGAGTCCTCCAACTTTGTTCTTCTTTTTCAAGATTGTTTTGGCTATGCATGGCCTCTTTCAATTCTGTATGAATTTAAGGATCAGCTTTTCATTTTCTGCAAAAAAAAGGCTTCTGGAAATTTGATGGAGAATGCAGTTAATTTGAAGATCACTTTAGGTAGTATTGACATCGTAACAGTATTAGGTTAAATCAAGTAGTGATTCTATTACCAAATTTAAATCTCACATCCATCCTGGTGAGGTAGAGCAAGCACTTTAGAGAATAGGAAAGTGAGGCAGAACCAGAATTTCAAACAAGTGAGTTCACTTTACCACAACATAGACATTTTAAATTTACTTTAAGCTAAGTGTCTTAAATATTTTTCTCTCACTGTAATAAAGATCATGTAATGTGAAAATTCTTACTAAACTGTAGGCAAAAATCAGGCTCACTCAGAATGATTAGATTGTTTCTTTGTCATTCACTCTGTCTCTGGGACTCTGTCTCTCTGTGCCACACATAAGCACATACATATGCATATTGCCTTTTTACATTTTGCTGCACAAATCTTTGTCTAAAATATAGCTAGAAAAATCTGGCATGTAGTATAATGTGTCATAATCCTTTACTTTCTTAAGTGATAAGTACTGGGCTGGGAATTTGCACACTTGAAAACAAGTAAAATGAGAAATTTAATTTTCAGATGTTTACATTGATTAGTTGGAGCACCTTGAATCAGAAAAGCCACTTAGAACACAAATCATAGGTCAGAAAAAACTGGCAGATAAATACAGAATCTATAAATCATAAAGTTGCCTGATAAATACAGAATCAGGGCAAAATATGCTATTTATGTAAAATCAGAGGTTGTGACATAAGATTATTCTTTGGATTTGTCTCCACTCCAACGATATATCTGACAAGCAACCTGGACAGTTGTGCTGGCTACATAGCATGCCTCTTCTTCTAGAGATACACCGAAAAAATCCTCTCTGACCCAAGTTTCCTGTATCCATGTTTGTTTTTTGTTTCCATGCTGACTGCCATTCCATTTAAAATTTTTTCTTAAATAGTTGAAATACGTTTTATTTTTTAAAAAAGGAAATTGCTATTCCATTATAAAACAGATATATTTTTACAATAAAAACTTCAGAAAATATAAAAATATATATAAGAAAGTATGAAGAAGTTAAAAAAATAATTTCTGATACCTACTATTCAGGGATAGTACCACTGCTGACATTTTGACATCTCTATATATTTTTCATTCTATGCACTTATTTTTTGTTGCAAAAATGGGTGCATGGGGTGGTGCAACAGTGGCTCAGTGGCAGAAGTCTCACCTGCCATGCCGGAGACCTGGGTTTGATTCCCGGAGACTGCCCATGCCAAAAATAAAGGAATTAAAAAAATGGGTGCATGTTGGACATATGGTTTTAATCTGCTTTGTCTTTCACTTAATGGCACATATTTGAAATTTTTCCATTCATAAATATAGACCTACATTATCAGTTTTATTGGTTGTATGATATTCATTGTATAGATGTATCATAATTTATTGAACTGTTCTATCATTAGAAATTTGGATATTGTTTTAACATTACAAACAATGATGTACCAAATATCTTTTCACAAGTGTGTATATTTATGTGATTATTTCCCTAAGAAAAATTTAACTAAAATAATATTTATTTTTTTCCAATAACAAAAGTAATGCATGTTCACTGTAGAAAAAAAATGGAAAATACAAACAGGCATGTCCCCAGAAATAACCACTGTCAATATTTAAGCTATCTTCTAACCTTAGGTAGATGAATACTGTCTAAAAAGTTACTGCCAAGTCCTGCTCTTCCTGATTGGGTTGAGAGGCATTCTGCCTTCTTAAGTGATTTTTATAAGTGTGGATTACATGCTGACTTTACTGGTTTAACTTTCTGAGTTCTAGAGTTACCCTTATTTTCCCCATGAATCATCTATTATCCCACAAATGTGTTCAAGAGCAATTTGTAATAAGACTATTTTCTTGTCTTGTTTCCAGATTTAAGAAGATTCCCAAGTGACTGTAAAATCAAACACAAGCATGTTGAAAGTAAATTTCAATATGTTTCAGTCAAATGCCTTTGTGTTATTTTTCATGTTTATATGGTGCTTTGTCTATTCTTTGCTTTTATACTCTGCCTGTGATTCTTCAAGATGAACACTTCATTTCCAGACTACCACTCATATCCTTCAAAAAAGAATATCTTCTGCTATAGATTACTAGACACTAAAAATTTCAACAAACCCTGAAATAGGATGAGTCACAGAAGAAACTTCATTATGGCCCCGGACAAGATGGCAAAGTGGTACAATCTACTCCCCTACCCAACTTTAGAGATACCTCAGAAGTAAGAAATGAATGGATATAAAGAAGGAAATAAAATCTAGGAGGAATTCCTGGAGAATCAGAAGGTGGTTATGATTTAGTAACAAAAGGAAATAGTAGCCCTGAACAGAAGAGGGCCAGGCTGCCAACATGGGGGATAGACTGGGGAAAACTTTTGAGATGGGCTTTTTTTCTATCCACCACATTGCCTCCTGATCAACCCTACTGTAATATCAAGAAGCAGGAATGCCAAATCAGCACAATAGCAAAGGCTCATAGGGGAACACTATTGAAATATTGCTTAAAAATCAATGAATGCTGGCTCAACCAACCAGCATCTAAGAATTTACTCCTATCTTCCTCCTATAAGCCTTCTTTTCACCCAGAGAACTAGACAAATAGTCTTAGAAGGGAACAAAATTTCAAGTGAGGTGTAGAGCGGCTCCTTAAAAGTCAAAGACTTCTGATAAGAGTAAATAAATGAGGATAGTCAAAGTTGGATCTCCTACTCACCAGGAGTGACACAAGCTAAAGCCTGGGCTTTGATTCTTTCCACCCCATTTCCTCATGCATTACTCACAAAGATAGCTGACACCCATGAAAAGAAATGGCCTCAAAGGTAAAATAACTAGATGTTTGATTAATTGATATAAAAGAAAAGCAATAAAAAAGAAAAAGCTTATTCTAGATGACAAGAACTAACAATACAAGCCAAATAAATATCTCCAATGAAATAAAAGAGAATATTAGTAACAAAGAAGAAACAAGCAATTCTAAAGGACCAAGTAGGATGATTGGATATGGAAAACACAGTTAGGATAAATTCATTAGATGAAATAAACTGCAGACAGATACAGTCAAAGATTAAATTAGTGGTCTGGGGGATCGGCTCAAGGAAATTTCCCAGAAGGCACTGGAAAGGATTAGAATATGAAATAAAAATTAAGAGATGTAGAGGAGATGACATCAGCATGGTAATGTAAGACATCCTCTAGAAGAGTCTACTCTTAGACTCAAATAATAAAAGGACAAATTCCAATTGCTTCAAACTCTGGAGTATGATAGAGACAGGAGAAGGACTCCACAAACTAAATTGAAGAAAAAGAAAAAAAAAAAAAAACCACCAAAATCAGGTAGCAGATTTATGTTCCAGATATGCCAGTCCTGACCCTCTTCCCCTCACTTGGTCCTATGCAGATTAAGAGTCACACAGAGGCACATGGCCTGGGCCCCTCCTGAAACAGATGTAACTATAGAGTCACTCACAGTAGCAAATTAGAACCCCATGCATATGCACGCATGAATTCCCAAGTCTGCAGAGACCCAGAGTTGAATACAAGTTGTTGAGGAGTGTCACAAACAAAAGTGCTCCACGGAAAAAAAAGACCATGGAAGAACTGTTGCAGAAAATACAAAACGGACCTTTCTGGATTGATTCCATCTAGCTTCCTGGGGTGGGATACTCTAATGGGGAAGAAACTAGAGGCAAAAAAAAAAGCTTCATGGAAAAAAAGGGGGGCGAGAACTAAACTGCTGTGAGACAGTATGGATCCTGGAACTAAAAAGTATGATGTAAGGGGGCTAGTCAATGAGGGAGAGAATTTAAACATATCACAGGAACTGAGGAGAAAAATGCACATAAACAAGCAAAACAGATCAATATTCCTGGAGAAGGAACAGAGGAAAGGAAGATTTCTCCTGGAAGTGAAACAACTACACACAAAATGGCAACCTTAAAAATTATACTGTATATCCAGGGCAAGATTCAGATGCAGAAGAGCTGAGAAAATCTGAACAGTTAAACATAGGCTGCTATAAAGGACCGGAATAAATTGAAACAAGTCTCAAAGAACAGCCTTAACATAAAGCCCATCAAAATAAAACCCTAGGCAAGAGGGAGAAATTGTACCAAAGAGTTAACACATCCAAATAATGAAATTTCCAGGCATCAACAAAAATTACAAGCCATACTAAGAAACAGGAAGATATGGCTCAATCAAGGGAATAAATTAAAATTTCAGAAGAGACAGAATTTGGGCAGCTAATCAAAGAAGTTCAAACAAATCTCCTGAATCAATTCAAGACCCTGAAGGAAAATACAGATAGAAATAAATTAATTGCAGATACAGAGCAAAGGATATTAAGAAGAAAATGTGTGAGAATAAAGAAAAATTTGGAAGTTTGTAAAGAAACATAACAGAAATTATGGGGATAAAAGTCACACTAGAGGTGATTAAAAATACACTAGAGGCACACAACAGCAAAATTGAACAGGCAGAAGAATAAGAAAACTGGAAGACAGGACAATTGAAAGCATATAGTGAGAAGAACAGATAGAAAAAATAATAGAAAATTTTGAGCAGTGTCTGAGGGACTTGAGTGACATCATGAAGTGTATCAATATACACATAATGGGAATTCCAGACAGAGAAGAGAAAGGAAAAGGAGCAGAAATACCATTTGAGGAAATAATGGCTGAAAATATCCCAATTCTTAGGAGAAACATAAATATACATGTCTGAGAAGCACAACATACTCCAAACAGAATAAACCCAATAGATTACTAATGAAAATATCAAATGCCAAAGGTTAAGGGATAATTCTGAAAGTAAAAAGAGAAAAGCAATTCATCACATAAGATCAATAAGATTAAGTCCTGGTTTCCCATCAGAAGCCATGGAGGTGAGAAGGCAGTGGTATGATATATTATAGGTACTAAAAGAGAAAAACTGCCAGCCCAAAATTCTTTATCAGCAAAACTGTCCTTCAAAAATGAGGGGGGGGGGGTGGTTTAAAACAATCACAGATAAACAGAAACTGAGACAGTTCCTCAAAAAAGATCTGCCCTGAAAGCATTGCTAAAGATAATTCTAAAGATTGAAAGGAAAAGACAAGGAGAGAGTGGCTTAAAGCAGTAGAAGAAGTAAGGAACTTTTAAAAAAATGTGTTCTTTTAAACATTTTTTATTGTGAAATATATATACAAAAAAACCCCCAATAAATTTCAAAGTAAACTGTGGCAAATAGTTACAGAACAGATTTCAGAGTTTGGTATGGGTTACAGTTCCACAATTTTAGGTTTTTCCTTCTAGCTGCTCCAAGATGCTGGAGACTGAAAGAAATATCAATATAATGATTCAGCAGTCATTGTCATTGGTTAAATCTTATCTTCTCTGTTATAACTCCTACTTATCCTTTGACCTTTCTCCCACTCTTTTGGGGTGTTTGGGCTATGCCTATTCTAGCTTTTTCATGTTGAAAAGGGGTGTTGATAATATGTGATAGGGAATGGAATTAGTTGCCGTTCGTGGAGTGGCTGGCCCTTCTGAGTTTTCAGGACTTGTTTGGCCTAGGAACCATCTGGAGGTTGTAGGTTTCTGGAAAGTAATCTTAGTGCATGGAACTTTTGTAGAACCTCAGAAAAAGCCCAAGGTGTGCTTTAGGGTCAACAGGAATGGTTTTTGCTGGGGTTTGGCAAACCGTGGTAATTAGCAAAATCTAGCTGAAACTTGCATTAGAGTAGCCCCCAGAATAGCCTCTCAACTCTATTTTTTTTTCTTTTTTAATTTGCATATGGGCAGGAAGCACCAGGGATCGAACTTCAGACCTCCAGCACGGCAGGTCGGAGCTCTGCCTGCTGAGCCACGGCAGCTGCCCTCAACTCTATTTTAACTCTTTTAGCCATTGATACCTTATTTGAACTCTCTTAGCCACTTGTTATATTTCTTTCCCCCCTTTTGGTCAGGAAGGCATTATCCATCCCATGGTACCAGGGCCAGGCTTGTCCTTGGAAGTCATGCCACATGTTGTCAGGGAAACGTTTGCCCCTGGATGTCCTGTCCCATGTAGGGGGGAGCGTAATGGTTTTCCTTGCAGAGTTTGGCTTAGAGAGAGGAAGGCTACATCTGAGCAACAAAAGACATATCTCTTAGGTATAAGAGCAGGTATGCTTAGTAAAGATCTTTTCTTAAAAATATATTTTTATCGAGATATTTTCATGCACCATAGAGTCCATCCAAAGTATACAACCAATGGCTTACAATGTCATCACACAGTTGTGTGTTCTTCATCAAGATAATTTTTAGAACATTTTCATCGCTCCAGAAAAAAGGAAAAGAAAAAAAGAAAAACCCATATATCACATAACCCTTATCCTCCCTCTCATTGACCCACGGTATTTCAATATACCCAATTTTTACCCTTCGTCTCCCACTATTATTTATTTAATTTTATTCTTTGTTTGTTTGTTTTTTGTTTTTCATTTATCCATACCCTGGACAAAAGGAGCATCAGGCACAAGGTTTCCACAATCACACAGTCACATTGTAAAAGCTAGATAGTTATACAGTCATCTTCAAGAATCAGGGCTACTGGAATACAGTTCAACAGTTTCAGGTACTCCTATCCAGCCACTCCAAAACGCCCATAAACTAAAAAGGGATATCTATATAATGCATAAGAATAACCTCCAGGATAACCTCTCAACTCTGAAATCTCTCAGCCACTGACACTTTATTTTGTCTCATTTCTCTCTTCCCCCCTTTGGCCAAGAGGGCTTTCTCAGTACCATGATAGGTGCTGGCTTTTCCCGGGAGTCATGTCCCACATTGCCAGGGAAATTTACACCCCTGGGGGTCACGACAGGGGAGAGCAGTGAGTTCACTTGCCTTGTTGGCTTAGAGAGAAAGTCCACATCTGAGCAATAAAAGGGATTCTCTGGGGGTGACTCTTAGGCATAATTATCAGTAGGCTTAGCTTCTCCTTTGCAGGAATGAGTTTCATGGGGGAAAACCCCAATATTGAGGGCTCAGCCTGTTGAATTGGCTGTACCCACTGTTTGCGAGAATATTAGAATTCCTCAGATGGGGAAGTTTAATATTTCCTCCTTTCTCCCCAATTTGCAAAGGGGACTGTACAAATACTTTTTATACTCTGCCCAAATTACTACGGGATGTATCAGGGCATCACATTAACCTGTACAAGCCAAAAAGATCTCACTCCATATTCAAGATTCCATGTAATTATGGAATAAACTGACTAAACAAGTTAAATTAGATAATGTGCTACCAAAAATATAAATTTTGCACCAAATAAACATTCCTTCCTTTAGTCTCGAACAGAAGTTGAAGTTTTAAATGGTCAATATTATCCTTAACCCCAGTATTCTGATTCACTGTAGTCCTATCCAGATCAACTTCATTCATAGCTCTAGTCAAAGGCTGATCACGTTTTCAACTTTTTAAGCAGTTGTTGTATGGGGTAATGCTGATTTTTCATAGCTTCAAAGCTCTAAGACGTAAAGATTTTCAGTAAATGTAACTAAAAGGGCAAAAGGAAAACCCAAAGAACTTTATCCCCAATATATAACTTTACACTTTAATTCTTACAAGAGTTCAAATACAATTGAACAAGAAAAATCCTTATTTCTTATAATGGGCACACAAAATATAAAGATATAAAGTGGAACAAAAACAACATAAAGAGAAGAAATCAGACAATTACAGAATCAGAGAATATATGTGCTATTGAAGTTAACTTGGTGTCTTTTCAAATTAGTAGATTATAGGCTGTGGCTGTGTAATGCAAGCCCCAAGATAACCACAAAGAAAGTATTGGGGAAAAAAATACAGAACTGGAAATAAGAATGGGATGAGTCAGAAACATTACAAAAGATCAATTGTACAAAAAAGGAGCTTGCAATAAAGAAAAAGAGAAACAAACAAACAAAAAGATATGATACTATATGAAAAACCAAAGGACAAAATGGCTAAAGTAAGTACTGCCTTTATAGTAATAACACTGAATAATGGATTAACTCCCCAATCAAAGACACAGATTGGCAGAATGGACAAAAAAAACATGATCCAATGATATATTATTTACATGAGACTCACTTTAGACCCAAAGACTCAAATAGGTTGAAAGTGAAAGGATGGGAAAATGTAATCCATTCAAATACTAACCAAAAGACAGCTGGGATAGCTATATTAATACCAGACAAAGTAGACTTTAAGTCAAAAGTTGTTATAAGAGACAAAAAAGAACACTACGTATTAATAAAAAATTTTAAAAATCCACAACGAACAAACAACAATCTGAAATATTTATGTACCTAGCCAGGGTGCTCCAAAATACATGAGGCAAACATTAGCAAAGTTGAAGGGAGAAATAGATATCTCCACAATAACTGGAGACTTCAGTACACCACTCGCATGAATAGATAGAACATCTAAACAATGATCAATAAGGAAACAGAGAACTTGCATAAAATGATAAATGAACTATCTTTAACAGTTTAATATACAGAACATTGAGCCCCAAACAGCAAGATATACATTCTTCTCAAGGATTCGTGGATCATTCTCCAAGATCAAATGTATTTGGTAGTAAAACACATCTCAGTAAATTTAAAATGGTTGAAATTTAGAAGTATCTGCTAAGACCACGATGGAATGAAGCTGAAAATCAATAACAGACAGTGAACTGGAAAACCCGCAAATGTATAAAACCAAAAGCTGGTTCTTTGAAAAGATCAATAAAATTGACAAACCTTTAGCTAGACTGAGAAAGAAAAAGAGAGAGGATGCAAATAAATTAAATCAGAAATGAGAAGAGGGACATTACTCCTGACCCCACAGAAATAAAAAGGTACACAAGAGGATACTATGAACAACTGTATGCCAACAAATTAGACAACCTAGATGAAATGGGTAAATTCCTAGAAGCACACAAATAACCTATCCTGATTCTAGAAGAAAGGGAAGATTTCAATGACCAATTATAAATAAAGAGATTGAATCAGTCATCAAAAATTTTCCAACAAAGAAAGGCCCAGGACAAGATGGCTCCATGTGGAGATTCTATTTAAAAAATCCAAGATTTAACACTAATCCTGCTAAAAACCTTCAAAAATACGGAAAAGGAGGGAATACTCCTCAGTGCATTCTATGAGGCCAACTTCACCCTAATACCAAAGCCGGATAAAGATATTACAAGAAAATAAAATTACAGACCAATATATTTTATGAATGTAGATGCAAATATCCTCAACAAAATACTAGCAAATCAAATCCAATAGTGCATTAAAGAATTATACACCAGAGTTCTGGGAAGATGGCCAAATAGGGTAGATGGAGTTCAGTCCTGCTCCAAGGAAAAGTTAGAAAAGGGACAGAAGGGCAACTGAGATGGTGATTCAAGAGTGTAACTGACCTGGGAGAGCCTTCTGCACCAGGTAGGGTGGCCTTGGTTGCAAAAGCTGAGGAACTGAGAAGCAGAAAACTGGAACCTAATGTGGAAGCATGGAGCCCACAGGAGTGCACTGACAGGAGACAGGAACTAGGAAGTAAGCCAGGCTGCATTCCTTGAACACGCTACCTTCACCAGCACAGCCCCATGGCCCGTGACTCACCCCACCCCCCACCCACATGAACCCCATCACCCACCCTCACTCCCCACAATCCAAGCGCCCCTGCCCCACCAACCCCCAGCACGCATACCTGCTCCACACCCACACCCCAAGAGCAGCCCAACCCACCTTTCTTGCACTCCTCCCCAGCACTGCCTCCTTTCTGCTCCCTGAA
>PVIY010047637.1:0-17733 GCA_004026745.1 Myrmecophaga tridactyla | reverse complement strand
TGCATGCATGCATGAGGCAGTGGGTTGGGTTGCAGATGCTTGGGTTGCAAGGGGTGGCAGCGTGGCATGGGTTGAGATGCGGTGTGTAGGTATGTGCATGCTCAGGACAAGGGGGTCCAGAACAGATTTGTATGTGAGCATGTGTATGGAGGGGCAGGGTGCAAAGGCCCAGGGGCAGTGTGCAGATGTGCATTTGTGCACATATGCAGGGCATGGCTCATAGGTGCTCAGGTCATGAGGGGGTGGTCACTGCAGAGATGCTTGGGGTGTCAGAGGGGACAGCATGTGTGGACATATGGATGTGGCATATTCAATGAGCATGACTTCGCTTACTTGCTAGTGCCCTCTGCCCTGTCTGTGCACTCCTGAGGATTCTGGGCCTCCATTTGGAAAGGATTGTGGCTCTTTCCATTAGCTGGATGGTCTCAGGTTCTCCATGACTCATTTCCTCAGCTTTTTCATTCAGGACCTCCCCCTCAGGTCACTTGTACCCTGGAATCACTGTCCCAGCCATTTTTCTGTCACTTCCCTAGATTTTCCTTGGAGCAGGGTTGAACTCAGCCTATCCTATTGTGCCATCTTCCCAGAAGTCTCCTTCCCATGAATTTTGTTCTAGGAGAGTTTGCAAGGCCATCGAATGAAGAGAGCATAACATGAAATGAAATTGTAACAAAGAAGTTAAGATTAGGAAATGATTATAACTACTGAATCATTATATAGATTTATTTTTACCCTTTAGTGTATGAAGAATAGTCAAATGGAAATACCCAAAATTATTAAACTGTAATCCAGTTGCTGGACCTTTGAAAATGATTGTATAACTATATAGCTTTCATCTTGGGACCTTTTTGAATATAAAAACCTGATGACTGACCCCTACTTGTTTTATCTGTTTTTTGTACACTTTAGAATCTATGATCACAAAGGCTAATGCTAATGGAAGAAGTTGAATCATCTCCAAACTAACCATTGACTTGATCATGCTAACTTGTTTCCAGCATAGTTCCACTCCTTTACACTTGTCAATTATTCCTGTCTATATTTTCCATGGAGCTCCTACTATGGTAACAACTGTTTATACTTGCTATTGAAATGGCAGTGACTCATCTCCTCTTGTTTGGATTTACAAAAACTTTGAACTGCTTAGACTTGGGGAGGCAGATGTTGGGGCTGCTAGGCCATCTGATCTGCTTCTGGCCTTGCAAAAAACTCTTTCTCTCTTTGAAACACTGATGTCTCAGAAATTGTTCATTTGAGCACATCAAGCAGAGAACTCACTGCTTTGGATCAGTAACAAAATTGAAAATATAAACAGGAGCCAAATCCTACAGAACCATCCATCTTAGGATAAAAAAGGAGATTATAATTATTATTTTAATGTGGGGATTTTGAAGGACAAAAAGTATAAAAACATATATGAAATTAGTGTCCCAAAAGTAGAAGAGAAACAGAGAGGGGCAGAAAAAATATTTCAAAATATAATGGCTAAAAACTTCCCAAATTCAAGGAAAAACAATCTACACATTATAAATCACAATGAACTCCAAGTAAAATAAGCAAAAAGAGATCCACAGTTAGATATATTACAGTCAAATTCTTTAAATCAAAAAGTAGCAAGAGAACAAAAGGCTCATCACTCAGAACTTAAATCTGGATCTAGAGTTAATCTTCAGTCAAAAAAGGGTAGTGACTAGTAGCTCAAAAAGTGCCAGCAACAAGCAGAGGCAGAGAACAGGGTATCTGGATGGCATGAGCTTCAAAGGAGGAGAGATTTTGTTTATCCTTGTTTCTGATTTAGTTTTCATTTCAGAAGAAAGGAAAATTAACTGTGTGAAAGTAATGTCAAGCAGGGAGAGTGCCTACCCTCACTTCTGGCCTTTATGTTTGTAGAGTCATCAGTGTAGGACTGAGAGGAGAACTTGACCTCAAGAAACAGCCTGATTTTAGACAAGGTGACAAAAAAGGTATAAACATTCAGAGAAAATGTTGGATTATAGAGAATATTGCAGTTCCCAGATTAAAATGAAAGAGATATTATATATGAAAGACAGAATGAGAGATCCTATTTAATAATTATAGGCTTTCCAGAGGGAACAGGAACAAAACACTAGAAAAAATAAGCTAAAAAATTATAGCAAATAGAAAATGCCCTCAGTTATACAAATGTCTGAGTCTAAAGATTAAAAGGATTCCTGAGTTTTATATGAAATTATAGGATAGATGGGAAAGAATTGGAGCCCGTATATATATAAATTTTAGAAATGCTTTTTCAAATTTCAAGGAAAAGAAAAATATATTCCAAGCAATTTATTTATGTTGGAAGGCAATAGAAAGACATTCTCATATATTCAAGGACTTAAGAATACATACCCTTTCTTAAAAAATTATTTGAATACTCATTCTAGCAATTGATTACAATAAACTTTGCTCAAAAGACTGTAGCCTTTCTTCTTCTATCACATAGAACACTAGCTTATCACAATGCCTTCTACACATTCTTATCACCATGATAATCCACTGTCATGATAAATAACACCATTAAAAATAAGCAGCTAGTTGCAAAGTAAGAATGTTTTGTTTCATTTTCTTTTGTCTCCATGAGCACTTGGTTCTAGATCTCTACTGGGCTAGATAATGATCAGAACGTTTTGTGAATCCAAAGTATGTTCCCCATGGAGTCACTAATATCCTATCAATATTATAAAAACACCCCATGTAGGAGAAATTTCTACATAAAAAGAATGGAGGTAATCATGGAAACAAAATAATGCATTGAGTTGAGAGTAAACCTGTCTGCAAATATGATAAATAATAAAATAATAATTGTCTTTACTGAGCAATTATATGCCATTTTTCTAGCCTTGCTATATGTTCGTTTCTTGTATCACCTCATTTCATCCACATGGCAATCCTCTGAAGTTGGTACTACTGACTTTATTTTTTAGATGTGGAAATGAATAGTTACTCAACTAGTAAGCAGTGAAGACAAAATTCAAACAGAACTAGTATGACTCCAGAGCTAACCTTCCTACACATCAGTCATATTCTCTCTTAAACAAACTGAATCCTTGTTAATTAGAAAAATGTAGGTTTAAACATATATACTCATTAAACTCATATAAAACACTCACATAATTTCAAGGTACACTGCTATTTTGCATAATATACCAAAAAATAAAAGCAAATATTTATGTAACAAATTAAAATAAGGAAACAATCAGTGAAAATGAGGGGAACTCACATATTAAAAGATAAAAGAAAAATTATGCTGAAAATTATTCTGGTTTTTCTTGCTCTCATCTTCCAACTCCAATCTCCCTCTCCAGTGGGAGAGCAACTAACACCAAAAAGTGGTCACAGCCTGGAGAGTATGTGCCGATGTTAGTATGAAAGTGTTGTGTATTCCAGAAAAGCCATGTCCTTTAATCCTGATTGAATTTCGTAGGGTGGAAACCCTTTTAATTAGATTATCTCCACAAAAATGTAGTGTGTGGAATTGTGGGTGTGGCCTTTTGGTTAGATGGAGATGTGACTCTGCCTACGCAAAGTGGGTCTTGATTAGTTTTTGCAGTCCTTTAAAAGGGAAAACATTTTGAAGAAACCTCAGAAGCAAATGCTTGGAGCACAGTTTCTTCAGAGCTGACAGGCACATAGATGTTGGAATGCTGACAGAGAGAGGAGATGCCTAGACATGAGCAAAACCCAGCAGACCTCGCCATGTGCTTTCCCATGAGATGCTAAGCAAGCCAGAGCCCGGAGTTGTATCCCAGAGGAGATAAGTGAAGGACCACAGATGTTGAGAGAGGAAACCACTGGCATTAGAAGCTGAAAGCAACAAACCGGAACAAGGACCAGCAGATGCCAGCCAGACCAGCAGATGCCAGCCACGTGTCTTCCCAGATCAGCCTTCCTTGAGCCAAAGTATCTTTCTCTGGATGCCTTAGTTTGGACATATTTATGGCCTTAGAACTGCAAACTTGTAACTTATTAAATTCCCTTTTTAAAAGCCATTCTATTTCTGGTATATTGCATTCCAGCAGCTTTACAAACTAATACAGTGCCCAAGCTTAGTCTCTTCTGAGGCACGGGACTTCTGAGGTCACTGAGGAAAGATGCATGAGAGCAGCTCTAAGTAGCCAGTTAAGCACTAATAAAATCTCTTGAAGGAATGAAAAGAACAGAAAAAGATGAAGCAATAATAAAAGAAATAGAGGAAAATTACCCTGATTTTGAATTATTTCAATCTGCACACCAAAGTCTTTCTTTAAATCAGGATATTATGATTAGGTACTTATTAAATACTAGAGTATTATCACTTAATTGCATTTGGTGTGATTGTATCTTCTGAAATCCCAGGAGTATTAACTGAACGTATAATTTTTAATAAACAGTAAAGTTTAGGTGACCACAGTAGTACTGGTGATTTGAAGTAGGCAAATGAATAATTTAAAAGGAAAACATAAAAGTAGTGAACTGAGAAAAGAACCAAGACTCTACTATTACACTCTTGTACCTCCAGGTAATTGCTGGGGCACAGCAGGAAATAAGGATCTCATTCCACCAGAAAGATGGTAGAATTATATATTCTCCAACTCTATTATTTGATACTGTTTTTAAGTGCTTGGCAGAAAAATAGGCCAGGAAAGAGAAATAAGGTTTTAAAAAGGAGACAAAAGTTATCATTATCACTATTTACATTTGGTATGACTATATCCTCTGAAATCCCAGGAATATTAGCTGACAAGATAAATTTTAAAAAACAATAAAGTTTAAGTGACCAAAGAAGTTCAGGTGACTGGAAGTAGATAAATAAAAATTTTAAAAGAAAGCCATGTGAGAAAAGACCTCAGAGAAGAACCGAGACAGCATCATTTCATGGAAGCCAAGTTTTAGAAAGCTTTTTGAAGTTGGGAGCAATGTTAAAGGCTGTAAAACAAATCACAAGACTAAATCTACTGGTGTTGCCACCTACCTGACCCCGAAGTCCCTGGAGCAGAAAGACCTGACATCTTATCAATCGTCTGGGGCTCAGGCCACCACTCCATCAATAATTTAAGTGTTAGATAAAGGCAATCTGACATGCTCCTCTTCTAAAACCAGGAACCAAATCTTTTATATTTGCAGACCACTGAAAACTTCCATCATATTGCCGGCCAACATGTGCCAGCAGTGGATAAGACCTATGCCAAAGTCTACAGGCTTCTGGCACGAATATGCTGATTCTTCCAGTTAGGAGAAATAATTTGACACCTCTGAAGCAGAATACTTGACAACTAACTGCATACTTGTTCCACAATCTTAGCTAGTCAAGCACATTTCAAAACATCTCTGTCAGCAATATTCACACTGAAATATCCCCCCATCGGAGCAGTTCTTTTTCCCCCTCTGATGTGGGCTTGCAGATACACTCCATGGTATCACTATTAAGCATTTCATTTATTTTTCTGCATTCACCTACACAGACAAAATTACTCCCTTTTAGCTGCCTGTCCAAATGATCAGAGAATACTTTTGACAGATCCCACAGAATTTAGAATGATGATTGTTATAACACAGTCTCAAAACAAACCTGATCGTCCAGAAGAGAAAAATAGTACTGAAATTTGCCTAGAATAGTCATTTTGTTGTAGGATATTTTCTCCGTTGGATTTGATACCGCAAGCACAGCATTTTCCATAGAAAAGCCTGCCTGATCCAGCACTACAAAGGAGAAATGTCTCTTTGTGTGAAAGTGATTTATTGCAAGTGTACTCTGCAAAGAGCTGAAGGAATCTTCCCCACACCAGCTCAAGACAGGATAATGTGGGTTAAGGTTTGTATAGGTAAAGGAAAGGGGGTAGGGGTCAAAACCTAAGTCATATCCACATGATTCATCCTTTTCAGGTCAGCAACCATGTTGTATCTTCATGAGAAGGGCATAGCCATTTCTCAATTCTATGTTGTCTCCAGCATGTCTAGTTCCAACATCAGTGATTAACTTTAGATACTGATGTGCAAAAGCTCTTACATGTAGGGTTTTCATGAGTCTTTTCTTAGCTGATCCTCAGTAATGTCAAACTTTTTTCCTTTTTAAATGTTTTTCTTTTATTGCAAAATATAACAAATACAAAATGAAAAGAAAAAGAAATAATTTTCCAAGTACACTCCAACAAGCAGCTACAGAACAGAGTTCATAGTTTGGTATTGGTTACTATTCCGCAGTTTCAGATATTTCCTTTTAGCTGCTCCAAAACACTGGAGGCTAAAAAAAATATCAAAATAGTGATTCAGCAGTCATACTTATTTGTTAAATCCTATCTCTGTTATGAGGTCCTCCTTCTCCTTTGATCCTTCTCCTACTCTACAAGGATCTTTGGGCTATGCCCTTTCTAGCTTTTTCATGTTGAAAAGGGGTGTTGTTAATATGATAGGGGGATGGAATTAGTAGATATTCTTGGAGAGGCTGGCCCCTCAGAGTTTCAGGGATTATCTAGCCTAGAAACCCTCTGGAGGCAATGGGTTTCAGGAAAGTAAACTTGGTGCATTGAACTTTTATAGAGTCTATTAGAGCCTCAGGTGGTGTTCTTTAGGGTTAACAGGCATGATGTTGATTGGAGTTTGGCAAACTATGGCAATTAGCAATATCTAGCTGAAGCATGCAGAAGAGTAGCCTCCAGAATAGCCTCTTGACACTTTTTGAACTTCATTAGCCACTGATTTTTTGTTACCTTTCTTTTCCCCCTTTTGATCCAGAAGGCATTATTGATCCTTCGGTGCTAGGGCTAGGCTCATCCCTGGGAGTTCAGGTCCCATGTTGTCAGGGACACTTTCACTCCTGAATATCATGTCTCCTGTAGGGGGAAGGGTAATGATTTTCCTTGCAGAGTTGGGATAAGAGAGAGGCCACATCTCAGCAATTAAAGAGCTTTCCTGGAAGCAAACCTTAAGCATAATTATAGGTAGTCTTAGCTTTTCCACAACAGAAATAAATTTCATAAATGCAAGCCTCAAAATCAAGGGCTTGGCTTATTTTCTTGGGAGTCCCTAATGTTTGAGAGAGCACCAGGGGTTTCCCAGATGGGAGAGTTTAACAGTTCCATATTTTTTCTATAGTCTCTCAAGAGACTCTACCAATACTTTTCATTTTCTCTAGTCCCTCAAGGGACTCTACCAACACTTTTTAACTATCAGCCCACCATAACAATCTATATATGTCTATTAGGTCTAATTCATTTATTGCATTGTTTAAATTCTCCATTTCCATGTTGATCCTCTGTCTTGTTGTTCTAGCTATAGCAAAGAATGGTATATTAAAGTTCCCCACTATTATCATTGAAATTTCTTCACCTCCCTTCAGTTTTGCCAATGTTTGCCCCATGTACTTTGGAGCTCCTTGACTGGGAGCATAAATATTTATGATTGTTTTTTCTTCTTGGTGAATTGTCCGTTTTATTAATATGTAGTG
Source organism: Myrmecophaga tridactyla (assembly GCA_004026745.1). Classification (NCBI taxonomy): domain Eukaryota; kingdom Metazoa; phylum Chordata; class Mammalia; order Pilosa; family Myrmecophagidae; genus Myrmecophaga; species Myrmecophaga tridactyla. The sequence goes on along the minus strand of PVIY010047637.1, from coordinate 10,289 downwards.
TCCTTCTTTGTATTTTGTAACATCTTTACATTTAAAGTCTATTTTATCTGATATTAGTATAGTTGCTCCTGCTTTCTTTTGGTTATAGCTTGTATAGAACATCTTTTTTCCAGCCTTTCACTTTCAATCAACGTGTGTCCTTGCATCTAAGGTGAATCCCTTGTAAGCAACATATGAATGATCATATTTTCAATCCATACTGCCAATCTGTATCTTTTAATTGGTGAATTTAACCCATTAACATTCAAACTTATTACTGTAAAAGCAGTTCTTGAATCTATCATCTTATCCTTTAGTTTTTATTTTATTGTTTTTATTCTTGTTTTTGTTTTTATTCTTTGTTTTTTAAATTTATATTTGTATCCTTTAATTTTTTTTGTCAGATCTATATGTCATTTTCCCTCTTTCTTTTTTTATCCTTTAAATTACCCTTACTGGTATGTTAATTCTCTGCCCTACTCCAAACCTCCCTCTCCTGTCTTTTTGCTTCAGTTGATAGAAATCCCGTTAGCATTTCTTGTAGAACAGACCTCTTGTTAATTAGTTCTCTCAGCCTTTGTCTTCGAAGATTTTAATCTCTCCCTCATTTTTCTTTTTCTTCTTCTTTTTTTTTTTTTCCTTTTGGAGGTGCACAAGCAGGGAAACAAATCTCCCTTACTTTTTTTTTTTTGCATAAGCAGGCACCAGGATTCGAACCTGGGTCTCTGGCATGGTAGGCAAGAACTCTACCTGCTGAGCCACCATGGCCCGCCAAAATCTCCCTTGCTTTTGAAGGACAACTTGGCTGGATAAAGAATTCTTGGTTGAAAGCATCTCACAGTCAGGATCTTAAATATGTCATACAACTGCCTTCTTGTTTCCATGGTGCCTGTTGAGTAGTCTGAATGCAGTATTATATGGTTTTCCTTGCATGTAGTATACCACTTTTCTCATGCTGTTTTCAGGACTTTCTGCTTCTTTTCAACATTTGACAGTCTAATTAGTATGTGTCTCAGAGTAGGCTTATTTGGATTTATTCCCTTTGGGGTTTACTGGGTCTTTATGTCTTTTATAAGGGTTGGGAAGTTTTCTACAATTATATCTTCAACTGGCCTTCCCAGCATATTACTCTTCTCTTCTCCTACTGGGACACTGGAGATTCTTTTATATTTGCATGGCTTTTGTTTCCCATCATTTCCCTGAGACCCAATTCCATTTATTCCATCTTTCTTGCTATTTGTTTTTTTTTGTGCACACTAGTTCAATCGTTCTGTCTTCTAGCTCACTTTTTCTTCCTTCTGCTTCCTTGAATCTGCTATTGTGTGTAAACTTTTGTCTTTTGAGAAGGATGTTACTTATTCACTGGGCCACAGGCTCTTCCTGATGCTATCCTGTTATCTTATTTCTGTAAGAATAACTGAGAAGGTCTGCTTAATGTCCTAGAAACTAAGTACAAAGAGTAGATTGCTAAGCTCAGCTAGGGCAAGCATATTTTCCAGTTATCAGTTCCCCCCTTGCATTTTTACTCTTCTTACTCTTAAGAAGAAATATTTTGGGAGCATTCCTTATATAAGGATAGTCGGTGAATTTTTCTGTAGTTACTTCCTGCTGATCATGGTGAAGAAACTTTTATATTGGAGGATGCTGTAGACATAAACTTACTAAGACAACATAGGCAATAACAAGACAAACATATGGCAAGCAAAAATAAAGCCAGTATTTGAAAGAGGATTTTTCCATTTCATAGACAAGTTTATCAACTATTCAGAAAATAAGTTTGCTAAGATTTTTAACATGCTTAATATTACTTTGCATGTGATGTAGTATAGAGAAGATACTATCATATTTATAGGTACAGGAGTTAATACTAATCAATGTGCAAGATCTTCCTTAAACTGTAGTTGGTGTTAAGCTTATAATACCATGTACATTGTCCCATAGAAGCAGGATCAGTGCCAAATCCATCTTTGTATGTTCTAACCACATTACTCTAACAATCATAGCTCTAGGAGGTATGTGCTTTGTGTACTTGTTGTAGTATAGAATCATTGGACCTTGGGAAAATAGGACGGTGGGCTGCAGGGTTTCAGCAGCCTGTTTCATAGTACCTTCCAGCACTATGGAACAGAGCCAGTCTGGAGGCAGTGTCCATTGAAGAGCTAAAGTGACTGAGTCCTACCTGAATTAACAAATTGTTACCACAATCACAGCACTTTCCATAGAAGGGCCCACCTGACCTGGTACTAAGAAAGAGAAACATGTCCCTCAGTGTGAAGATGATCTATTGCAAGGAAAAGGATGAATCTTCCCAAAACCAGATCAATGTGGGGATATGAGTTAGGGTTTTTATACATAAAATGAAAGGAGTAGGGGTAAAAAACTAAGTAATGTCCATGTGATTCATTCTTGTCAGATTAACGATGATGTGGGATCTTTGTTGAGGAGGACATGGGCAATTTGTCAATACTGTGTTGTCTTAAGCATGTCTTGTTTTTCCAGCGTCAGTGATTAGCTTTAGATATTGATGTGTAAGATCTTGCATGCAGGGTCTTCAAACCTCTTTCCAAACTTTTATGTTTTTTGAGGAGAATGTCACTGATTCGCTGGACCACAGGTGTTCTTTGTTACTGTTTTATTATCTTATTCCTGTAAGCAGAACTGAGAGGTTCTGGTTAATATCCTGGGAACTAAGTACAAAGAGTAGATTGCTAAGCTCAGCTAGGGCAAGCACATTCTCCAGCTATCAGGTTTATGAAAGAACGTCTTGCTAAACTGAATTATAAGAAATATCTCCATTTATAAATACCTTTGTTTTAAAAACCCCTGAAAGATTGCCTTGCATATGAGGTTTTAAAGTGTTTGATCAAGGTATTTTTTCTCAACTATGTGATTTTAAGTTCTCTTTCAAAGCTGACCTACAGGAATGGTACAGTGTCAAATCAGCTTTTTTTTTACTTTTTTTATTGTATAATATAACATATATACAAAACAAAGAGAGACAAAAGCAAATTTTCAAAACATTATTCAATAAGTACAAGACAGATCCTAGAGTTTGTCATGGGCTACCATACCATCATCTCAGATTTTTCCTTCTAGCTGCCCCAGAATATAAGAGACTAGAAGGAGTAAATATTTTTTATCATTATTATCCACTTTTTTCTTTTTTATGAAGAATAACATATATACAAAATAGCAATAAACTTCAAAGCACAGCACAACAATTAGTTGTAGAACAGATTTCAGGGTTTGGTATGGGTTACAATTCCATAATTTTTGTTTTTTACTTCTAGCTACACTAAGATACTGGAGACTAAAAGAAATATCAATTTAATGATTCAGCAATCATATTCATTTGTTAACACTACCTTCTCTGTATAACTCCACCATCACATTTGATCTTTCTATCTGACACTTTAGAGATGTTTGGGCTATGACCATTCTAACTTTTTCATGTTGGAGGGAGCTGTCAATAATATGGCTAGCTGATATTCTGGAGAGGCTGGATCTTCTAGGTTTCAGGTCTTATCTGGTCCAGGGACCCATCTGGAGGATGTGGGTTTCTGGAAAGTTACCCTAGTACATGGAACCTTCATAGAATCTTATGTTGCCCTAGGTGTTCTTTAGAATTGGCTGGAATGGCTGGTTGGAGATTGGCAAGTTATGATAGGTAGCAATTCTAACTAAAGTTTGTGTAAAAGTGACCTCCAGAGTAGCCTCTCAATTCTATTTAAACTCTGTCAACCACTGATACTTTATTAGTTACATTTCTTTTCCCTCTCTTGATCAGGATGGAATTGTTAATCACATGGTGTCAGGGCTAGACTCATTCTTGGGAGGCATCTCCCACACTGCCAGACAGACTTTCACCCCTGGATGTTATGTCCCACGTAGGGAAGAGGGCAATGATTTCATTTGCAGAGTTGGGTTTAGAGAGTGTGAGTTCACATCTAAGCAACAAAAGAGGTCCTCCAGAAGTAACTCTTAGGCATATCTATAAGTAGGCTAAGCTTCTTCCCTACCTAAATAAACTTCACAAGAGTAAGCTTCAATATCAAGGGCTTGGCCTACTGATTTGTGTGTCCCTAATGTTTGACAAAGTATCAGGGCATTCCCTGATGGTAAAGTTTAATAACTCCATAATTTTTCTTGCATCCCTCAAGGGTTTTGCCAATATTTTTTTATTATCTGCTTATTATATTCTAGGATATATCCAGGTATTACAGTAAGCTGTAAAGGATTAAAGACTGTCATACTTATTCTGGGCTCCCTGTGTTTCAATTGTTCAAATGAGCTATTCAAGTGGTTGAGTTAGATTATGTGCTACAGAAAATTTAGGTTGTGGAGAAAAGAAACCTTTCTTCCTTTGGTCTCAAAGAATAGGTGACATTCTAAAATTTAGACAATGTCTTCCTTACCCCTGTGTTCTGAATTATCTTAATCCTGACCTGAATGGCTTCATTCTTATCTCTAAAGACCAAGTTATAGATATATGACAGACTCTCAAAATCCAGAAATAATAATTACCATGCCAGACTAAATATGTTTGCTTTAAGAGCTTACAATATAGGCCCCTGTTTTCTTATAAACATTTTCTAAAGCAGTCTATACTGTAATTGTTCTTTCATGAGGCTTATTTTGCCTCATCGAATGTCCAATACAGTCATTCACATCATTGCATACCTCACAACTTCATTCCTTTTTGTAGCAGCACAACATTCAATCATATGTATACACCATCATTCAACAATCTACTTCTCAATCAGTGCATCGGTTAGCCACCTACATTCATTAGTCATCATGTATAATGCCCAAAATTCACAGTCTATCAACATTCTCAGTTTTAGATAATTTTATTGTTCCCAAGAGAAAGACACTCAATAAATACGCCCTCACCAAATAGGAAATCTAAACACTCTCTTAAATCTTGCCCTCCCCCATTATTTGCATCTGCTGTTGCTGTTGTGCTGCTGATGTTTTCCTTTTAAACATAGCCCATAGCATGCAATAACAGTTTTTCCCCTGTACCCTGGACTTAAACACTCTTTGTACATGATTCATACCTCAAGACTACAATGAGATACCACCTCACATCTACAACAATGGTTGCTATAAAACAGACAGGAAACTATAAATGTTGGGGAGGATGTAGAGAAATTAGTTCTTACAAATAGTTCTTGCAAGACCTAATCTATGTTTCTTGTTTTAATCAATGGGACACATAGGTCTATACAACTCCTTTCAATCTTGTTCATCTTCAATATGGTAATATTGCCTATAGACCCACTAGATAACTGCCTTCACTTCCATCTACTCCCATACATTGGAGATCAATCTCATTAGCTAACTGTTCACCCATCTCTAGTTTCTGTGTATTTCTGAGTCCCCTATATTCTGTACTATAAGCCTCTATTTTACCTTTACCCTGGTCATAAAAGTGAAATCATACAGTATCTATCCTATTGTATCTGACTTATTTCAATCAGCATTATGTCCCCAAGCTCATCCATCTTGCTATGTGCTTTAGGATATCATTTCATCTTACTGCTGCATAATATTCCATCATATGTATATACCATATGTTGTTAATCCACTCATCTGTTGATGGGCATTTGGTTTGTTTCCATCTTTTGATGATTATTAATAATGCTGCTATGAACATCAGCATGCAAATGTCTCCTTGTGTCACTGCTTTCAGCTCTTCTGGGTATTTACCAAGTAGTTCTATTTCTGGGTCGTAGGGCAACTCAATATTTAGTTTCTTAAGGTACCACCAAAATGTCTTCCATAGTAGCTGTACCATTATGCATTCCCACCAGCAGTGCATAAGTGTCCCAATTTCTTTACATCCTCTCCAACATGTTTAGTTTCCTGTTTGTTTAATGGCAACCATTCTTGTAGATGTGAGGTGGTATCTCATTGTAGTCTTGATTCGCATTTCCCTTTACAGCTAATGAAAATGAGCATTTCCTCATGTGCTTTTGAGCCATCTGTATTTACTCTTCAGAAAAAATGCCTATTCATACCTTTAGGCCATTTTATACTTGGGTTGTTTGTTCTTTTGTTATTGAGTTGTATGATTTCTTTATGCATACAGGATATCAAACCTTTGTCTGATGTGTGATTTCCAAATATTTTCTCCCATTGAGTTGGCTGCCTCTTTACCTTTTGGCAGTCTTTTGAGATGCAGAAGCATTTGATTTTGAGAGTTTCCATTAATCTATTTTTTATTTTATTGCTTGTGTTTTGGCTGTAAAGTTTAGGAAGCTATCGCCTATTACTAGGTCTTGAAGATGCTTCCCTACATTTTCTTCTAGAACCTTTATGGTGCTAGTTCTTATGCTTAGGTGTTTGATCCACTTTGAATTAATTTTTGTATAGGGTGTAAGGTAAGGGTCTTCATTCATTCTTTTATCTATTGCTATCCAATTCTCCTATGCCCATTTATTGAAAAGGCCAGTTTGTTCCAGTTCAGAGGATTTGGAGGCCTTGTCAAAATCACTTGACCATAGATTTGGACTCTATTTCTGCACTGTCAGTTCAATTCCATGGATCAATACCATGATCCATGGAATTTTGTGCCAATACCATGTTGTTTTCACCACTGTGGTTTTATAATAAGTTTTAAAGTTAGGGAGTGTTGATCCTCCCACTTTAGTCTTTTTTTTAAGGATGTTTTTCGTTATTCAGGGTCTCTTTCCTTCCAGATGAATTCGGTAACTAGCTTTTCCAAGTCTTCAAATTAGGTTATTGGGATTTTGATTGCTACTGCATTGAATCTGTAGGTCAATTTGGGAAGAATTGACGTCTTAACTATATTTAGTTTTCCTATCCATGATCAGGAAATGTCTTTCCACCTATTTATATCTTCTTTGATTTCTTTTGGCAATGTTATATAGTTTTCTGTGTACAAGTCCTCTACATCCCTACTTAAGTTTATTCCTAAATACTTGATTCTTTAGCTGCTATTTTGAATGGAATTTTTTTTCCTTAGCTGGCTCCTCAGTTAGGTCATTGCTTGTGTATAGAAACATTACTGATTTTTGCACATTAATTTTATATCCTGCCACCTTGCTGAATTTGTTTATTAGCTCAAATAGCTTTGCTGTAGATTTCTCAGGATTTTCCAAGTGTAGTATCATATAATCTGCAAATAATGAAAGTTTTAGTTCTTTCTTTCCAAATTGGATGTCTTTATTTCTTTTTCCCACCTGATTGCTTTAGCTAGAACTTCTAGCATGATGTTGAAACATGATGGTGGCAGTGGGCATCTTTGTCTCATTCCTGATCTTAGGGGAAAAGCTTTCAGTCTCTCTCCATTGAGTACAATGCTGGCTATCGGTTTTTCATGTATTCCCTTTATCATATTGAGGAAGTTACCTTTGATTCCTATCTTTTGAAGTGTTTCAATCATAAAAGGATGTTGAATTTTGTAGAATGCTTTTTCAGCATTTATTGCAATGCTCATGTGATTTTTCCCTTTTAATTTGTTAATGTGCTGTATTACATTAATTGATTTTTTAAAACTATCCTTGCATTTCTGGTATAAACCCCACTTGGTATGGTGTATAATTCTTTTAATGTGTTGTTGGATTCAATTTGCTTTTATTTTTTGAGAATTTTTGCATCTGTGTTTACTAAAGAGTTTGGCCTGTAGTTTACCTTTCTTATAGCCTCTTTACCCAGCTTTGGTTTTAAAATGATATTAGTTTCATAAAATGAGTTAAGTAGAGTTTTTTCCCTCAGATTTTTGGAAAAGTTTGAGCAGGTTTCATGTTTAGTTCTTTTTGGAATGTTTGATAAAATTTCCCTGTGAAGCCATCTGGCCCTGGCCTTTCTTTGTAGGAAGATTTTTGATGACTGATTGAATCTCCTTACTTGTGACTGGTTTGTTGAGATCATTTCATTCTTCCTGAGTCAGTGCAGCTTGTTTGTGTGTCTCCAGGAATTTGTCCATTTCATCTAAGTTGTCTAGTTTCTTGGCATATAACTGTTCATAATATCCGCTTATGGTTTCTTTTATTTCTTCAGGGTCTGTGGTAACGAACCCCTTCTCCTTTCAGATTTTGTTTATTTGCATCCTCTCTTTTTTCTTTGTCGGTCTTGCTAGTGGCCCATCATTTTTATTGATTTTCTCAAAGAACCAACCTTTGGTTTTATTGATTCTTTCTATTGTTCTTTTGTTCTCCCATTCATTTAACTCTACTTTAATCTTTGTCACTTTTCCTCTCTATTTATTTTGGGATTAGTTTGCTGTTCCTTCTCAAGTTTCTCCAGTTGAGCAGTTAAGTCCTCAACTTTTTCTCTTTCTTATTTTTTAATATAGGCATTTAATATAGGCAATAAGTTTCCCTCTCAGCACAGCCTTTCCCACATCCCATAAGTCCTGACATGTTGTATTTTCATTTTAATTTGTCTCCAGATAGCTACTGATTTCTCCAACAATTTATTCTTTGACCCACTGGTTGTTTAAGAGTGTGTTATTTAATCTCCATATATTTGTGAATGTTCTTGTTCTTTGGTGGTTATTGAGATCCAGTTTCATCCCACTGTGATCAGAGAAAGTGCTTTGAATAATTCAGTGTTTTTATGAAGTCCTGTTTTGTGCTTCAGCATATGATCTATCCTGGAGAACGTTCCATGAGCACTGAAGAAGAATGTATATCTTGGTGTTTTGGGGTACAAGAATCATATATGTCGTTAGGTCTAATTCGTTTATGAAGTTGTTTAACTTCTCTATTTTCTTGCTGATCTTTTGTCTGGTTGTCATATTTATAAAGGAGAGAGGTGTATTGAAGTCTCCTACTATTATTGTTGAAACATCTGTTGCACCATTCAGTTTTTGATTTTTGGTTGTTTTTTTTTTTGACATGGGCAGGCACTGGGAATCGAACCCAGGTCCTCTGGCATGGCAGGCAAGCGTTCTTCCCTGCTGAGCCACCGTGGCCTGCCCACCATTCAGTTTTGCCAATGTCTGTCTCATGTACTTTGGAGCTCCTTCATTGGGAGCATAAAGATTTGTGATTGTTATTTCTTCTTGGTGAATTGTCCCTTTAATTAATATATAGTGTCCTTCTCTGTTTCTTATGATGTCTTTACGCTTAAAGTCTATTTTTTCTGATATTAGTATAGCTACTCCTGCTTTCTTTTGGTTACAACTTGCATGGGAAGTCTTTTTCCATTCTTTCACTTTCAATCTATTTGTAACCTTGTTTCAAAGGTGAGTCTGTTGTAAACAGCGTATAGCTGGATTGTATTTCTTAATCCGTTCTGCCAATCTATATCTTTTAATTGGTAAGTTTAGTCCATTAACATTCAGAGTTATTACTGAAAAGGCATTTCTTGAACCTGCCATCTTATCTTTTGGATTTTATTCTTTATCTGTTTCTCTTTTTATCCTTTTAAGTTACCCTTACTGGTACTCTTCAATTATATGCCTTCCTCCAGACCTCCCTCTCCTGTATTTTTTTTCAATTGGCAGAACTCTCTTTAGTATTTCTTGTAGAGCCAATCTCCTGTTGACAAATTCTTTCAGGATTTGTTTGTCTGTGAACATTTTAACCTCTCCTTCAGTTTTAAAGGACAGTTTGGCTGGATACAGAATTCTTGGCTGGAAGTCTTTCTCTTTCGGGATCTTAAATATATCATAACACTGCCTTCATGCCTCTATAGTGTCAGTTGAGTAGTCTGAACTCAGTCTTATATGGTTACTCCTGTATGTAATAGATTGTTTTTTTTCTTGTCACTTTCAATGTGGGTACCCTTGTATGTAGTAGATTGTCTTTTTTCTTGTAACTTTCAGGATTTTCTGTTTCTCTTCAACATTTGACAGACTGAATAGTATGTGTCTTCGGGAAGGCCTTTTTGGATTTATTCTATTTGGAATTCTTTGAGCTTCTTTGACTTGCATATTTATGTCCTTTATAAGGGTTTGGAAGTTTTCTCCCATTATATCCTCAACTAATATTCCTAGCCCTTTACTTTCCTCTTCTTCTTCTTCTGAGACACCAATGATTCTTATGTTTGTGTGCCATATTTTGCCCATCTTTTCCCTGAGATCCAATTCAAATTTTTCCATGTTTTTTTGCCATTTGCTGTTTTAAGTGTTCAAAATCAGTTGTCCTGTCCTCTAGTTCACTTATTCTTTCTTCTACCTCTTCAAATCTGCTGTTATATGTCTCTAGTATGTTTCTTATTTGGTCTACACCATCTTTAATCTTTGGGATATCTGCTATTCTTCTATTTATTGTTTCAAATTCCTCTTTATGCCCTGCTAGTGTCTTCTTGGTCTCCTTTATGTCATTAGCCATCCC
>PVIY010047636.1:0-17738 GCA_004026745.1 Myrmecophaga tridactyla | reverse complement strand
TGACTCTTAGGCCTAAATTTTAAGTAGACTTGACCTATCCTCTGTGGGGTTAAGTTTCATATGAACAAACCCCAAGACTGGGGGCTCAGCCTATAGCTTTGGTTGTCCACACTGCTTGTGAGAATATCAAGAATTCAACTTGGGGAAGTTGAATTTCTCCCCGTTCCCCGAAGAGGGCTTGCAAATACTTTTCCAGTCACTGATCAAATCATTCTGGGATTCATCGGGGCATCACTCTGGACAAACCAACAAAATCTCATGTGCTACCTGAGAATCCAAGTACTTATGACGTTCAATCAAACTATCTACATGAGTTATATTAGGAAATGCTCTAGTCAAAATATAAATTTTGTAACAAATAAACATTTTTTGCTTTAGTCTCACCCATAAGGTGATATTTTAAAGTATTAATTATCTATTTTCAGCACCCTGCAATAATGACATTCCTTTGTTCTTCCTCATGCAAAAACATTTTTAAAATTTGTACATTGTACATTTCACTATTATTATACACTCCAGGCATTCTGGATTATACCATCTCAATCTTTAACATCTATCTTTCTTTCTGATTTCATTTATGTCCCCAGCCCTCCTCCCTCTATCATTCTCACACGCAGATAAGCAAATATCTTGTTTTCCTCTTGTCGTATGACAAGTTATACTGTTCAGGTTATACTATTTGTCTTGGGATATGAAGTTTAAGAATGAATATTTTCTAAGGACTTGCACCCTATTCTGGAGAGATGTATTGCACTTCCAGTTTTATGCAGGACAATTGAGTATTATTAGGTAAAACATATCTCTGTTATTGTGTTCTATTTAGAAATTAAGCATGTTTCATGATGAAGTGTATAGCTGCCAAGTTGACAAGGGGTGGACCTTGATGGCTAGTTTTTGGTGTCAACTTGGCCAGGTGATGCACCCAGTGTCTGGTCAGGCAAACACTGTCCTAACCATTGCTGCAAGAACATTTTGTGCCTTGTTGATAAATCAGAAGACTGTTTTATTAATTCATTAGTCAGTTGGTTGCAGCTGTGGCTGATTATATCTGTGATTAACTAAGGACCTGTCTCCAGCAAATGCAATAATCCAATTCATTGAAGACTTTAAAAGGAGAAGAGAGACTTTTTCACTTTTTTCTTCAGACAGCAAGCCTCACCTGTGAAGTTCATTGAGCTCCTTCATCAGGGCTGCCAGCTGTACAGGTTGTCCTGTGGATTTTGGACTCTTCCATTCCCATGGTTGCATGAGACACCTTTATAAATCTCATATTTACAGATACCGCCTATTGGTTCTGTTTCTCTAGAAAACCCTGACTAATACAGGGACCTAAGGCAATTTCTGCTCATATCTGAAATGTAATGGTGAATGTTCATTCATTCAATCATTGAACATAGTTCCCTTGAGTGCATACTATATGGATGCACTAGGGGTATAATGGAGAAGACAGATAAGTTCTTGCCCTTGGGGACTTGATCACTTAATATTCAGCATGTCTTTGACACTCCTTAGACTTGAGGCATTTGGCCATTGAATGTGATAATGTCTCTTAAAATATGATCTTCAAAATCACATCAGTTTCCCCTCAAATAAAACTAAAGTGGTATTGGCTTCCCAAGAGAAGCAGACTCTGAGTCAAAGCTTAGTGTACAAGAATTTTGTTGGGTATGCTCTTAGAATTGAGCCTAGGGAGAAGCTGAATTTTGATGCAGCTTCAGTGAAGACTACAGGTAATCCTGTAGGGAACCCTTGAATTAGGGTGGCCCGCTTGTATTTTTCTGAATTAGAGCCTGGGGGTAGAGCTTTTATTAATCCTATAAGGCAGTCACAAATACATACAGCCTTGAGAATGGGATGTAACCTTGAGCAAGGCAGTTCTCTTCAATGAAGAGATAGTTGTCTCTTCTGGCAACACTTCCAGCAGCTAGGGACTAGGTCCTTCACTCCTAAAGAAGCAAGCTTGGACTTTGATATCTGAGGCCCTGTCCAGATTTCAAGTTTTATGATCATATGACTTTAGGCAACTGGGAAAGTCACCCCTTCCTGCTGTGTACCAGATGTCTTATAGTGCATATCCCTGGGGCAGTGCTGCCCTAGGATACTGTTTCCTCCATGGCCTCCGGCTGTTTCCAAAACCCAAAGATCTTAACTAACAAGCTCAACTTCTCTCTCAACCTGTTTCAAGCCTCTGCCTGCACCTGGTAGGCTCTGTGGGGTCTTCTGGCCTTGGGACCTGCAGGACAGATATCAGTGTCTTGGGTTCCATCATACGCCTCTGCAACCCTAACTGGGTGCAACTACACCCTGACTACTCTTTCAGATCTTGTGAATATCCTAGAGAGCTGAGCCTGACCCCTGTATTAAAATAAGAGCATCCTGATCTATGACCGAGCTGCCAGCAAGGGGATTCAGTGTCTTCAGGATGCAGAATTTTTAACTTGGTGCTGCCTTCTGGTGGCCATTCCACAAGACACAATCCTGAAATTTGAATTGTTGAATGCTCAGGGAAAAAACATCCTTAGGAGGGCTTTTTCTAATTGGAAATGAAGGACATTTTTTAAAGCCTTGGTTTACATTATCCTGAGACCTGTTTCCATGAATTATCACTACCATGGAGGGTCTTCTATCAATCTTTCAAGCTCCAAATCAGATGCAAGAGTTAGCACTTCCTTCCTCTGGGCTGCCTTAGAATGCTGTCTCCTAGCATAGCCTGGATTGCATTTAGGTGAAATGTTTTTTGTCATGTCTGACTAGGTTGAGCTCCACTGAGGCTGGTCCCTGTGTTTATGTTTTATGTTTCTTGCTTCACGCTTATTTTTTTCTCCAAAATGTATCGTGGGTCTACTCTACCCATTCATGTCACCTTACTTTTAACCCTTAAGTGTATCTCATTCTTCCACACAAATGCAGCTAGAACTGAGGAAAAAGCTGTCGTGTAATTGGTGTTCTGGACCATTCCATCACTATCTCTCTTTCTCACTTCTGTTTCACAACTCAGTTCTCCAAGTGTCTCTACCTCTGAGAGATAGGCTCCTACTGACCACCTATTCATGCACTGAGCAGCATGTTCAATGTAGCCAATGCTTCTGTTCCACCTACTCTGCCCCAAGGAATTCACTTATTAACTCATAGGCTTGTCATACTCAGAACTCTCTGCTTTCCTGCAATTGAGGTGTTTTGCCCTACAACTTTCTCTCATCACTCAACTTTCTCTCATCACTGCAACTTTAGCACTTAGCCAGTATTTGGAGAAACTATGGGCCACTCAAGAGGTCATCCAGCACAACTTGAAATGAATGGGACAATATCTAAATGTGACCTGGCTCTTTCCTCTGATGCATAATTATCTTCCACATCTGTCTTGTTCACTTCTGGATCCTCAATCCCTAATGTTTAACCTGGTAATTAATTAGCAGGTGTTGAATAAGTGTTTGCTAATAAATGAATTAATCCATCTGGAGGAGAAACTTGATCAATACCTGGGATGCTGTACACCTGCATTCATGTTTACCACATTTTCATTGCTCTGTAAGCAAGCAGTGAGACATATAATTATTTAGTACTTATCATAATAGCTTAATTTTCTGGAGCACTTACTATGTTTTAGGCATTAAGTGTTATACATGATTATCTAATTTCAGCCTCACAAAAGCATTATGAGCTAGGTACTATTATTGTCATTCCTATTTTAGAGTTGAGGAAATGGAGGCACGGATGGATTGAATAATTGCTTGCAAGTGAGGGGGATGGATTCAAACCTAGGTAGTGGGGCTCCAGAGGTCATGCTCTCACTCAACCAGACTTTCATATCAACAGCTCAGTATAGTCATTGCTGTTGGACTCTAGGTCCTTGGCCTGTGTAACGTCCCTCAGTTACTGTTGTTAAGTACTACATTTTATAGCTATATGAAAAAATGATTAGCCAAGGCCCCCAAATTCTACACCTTAAAGCATGACACAGATGATATTGAACTGGAACTTTTTTTTAAACTGCAAATTTTATTGAGATATATTCACACATCATATAATCCATCCAAAGTATACACTCAATGCCTCACAATATTATTACGTAGTTGTGCAATAGTTATCACACTCATTGCACTCCAAAAATAAAAATAACAAATAGACATAAAAAAGAAAACCCCAAACACCCCATCACCCATCCCCCACTATTATTGACCCAAAGTATTGGTATGGTACACTTGTTACTGTTGATGAAAGAATATTGATATTACTATTAACTATAGTCCATACTCTTCAGTAGGTACTTCCCCCCATTTACCACTCTATTATTAACTCTTTGCACAAGTGTCATACATTTGTGCTAGTTAGTGAAAGAACTCATTTATATTTGTACTATTAATTATAAGCATCTTCCACCTCAAGGTTCACTGTGTTATATAATCCCATGTTTTAAACTCTAGCTTTCTTTCTGGTGACATACATGACTCTAAACAACCTCTTTCACTCATATTCACCTACAGTTCAGCACTATTACTTATCATCCCAATAATGAGCTACCATCACCTCTATTCACTTCTGAACATTTAAGTTCAACGTCATTAAACACTCTGTACATAATAGGCAACTGCTTCCCATCCCCTAGCCTCATTCTATCTCTTGGTAACCTATATTCTATGTTTTATGATTATGAGTTTACATATTCTAATTAGTTCATATTAGTTAAATCATACAATATTTCTCCTTTTATGTCTGACTTATTTCATTCATCATTATGTCCTCAAGGTTCATCCATGTTGTTGCATGCTGCAGGACTTCATTCCTTTTTACTGCTGTATAATAGTCCATTGTATATATATATACCACATTTTGTTAATCCATTCATCAGTTGATGGACAGTTGGATTGTTTCCATCTTTTGCTAATTGTGAATAATGCTGCTGTTAACATCAGTGCGCACTCCTTTTAGGTCTGAGTATACATCAAGCAGCAGAATTGCGAGGTCATAGAACAGCTCAATGTTTAGTTTTCTAAGGAAGCCCCAAACCATCTTCCACAGTAGCTGTACCATTTAATATTCCCACCAGCAGTTAATATGTGCCTATTTCTCCACATCCTTTCCAATCCTGTGGCTTCCTATTTAAAAGCAGCCATTCTAATGAGTGTGAGATGATATCTCATTGTGGTTTTGATTTCCATAATAGCTAGAGAAGATGAGCCTCTTTTCAAGTACTTTCTAGCCATTTATATTTCCTCTTTGGAGAACTCTCTATTCATGTCTTTTCTTAGTTACTTCTATTTTTATCGTTGAGTTGTAGGATCTCTTTATATATTCTGGATATCAATCCCTTATCAGATATGGGATTACCAAATATTTTCTCCCATTGAGTTAGCTGCCATTTCACCCTTTTGACAAGTCCTTTGAAGCATGGATGTATTTAATTTTGAGGTGGTCCCATTTATCTATTTTTTCTTTCATTGCTTGTGCTTTAGGTGTAAGGTCTAAGAAGCTACTTCCTGCCAGTAGGTCTTGAAGAGGGTTCCCTGTATTTTCTTCTAGGCGTCTTATGGTACTCAGTCTTATATTTAAGTCTTTGATACAGTTTGAGTTAATTTTTGTATAGGATGTGAGGTAGGGGTCGTCTTTTATTCCTGTGGAAATGGATATCCAGTTCTCCCAATACCATGTATTAAAGGGACTATTATGTCCCAGCTTAGTGCATTTAATCAATTGACCACAGCTATGGGGATTTATTTCTGAACTCTCAATTTTATTCCATTGATCAGCATATCTGTCTTTATGCCAGTACCATGCTGTTTTGATCACTGTGGCTTTATAATAAACTTTAAAGT
This sequence comes from Myrmecophaga tridactyla, assembly GCA_004026745.1. Taxonomy (NCBI): domain Eukaryota; kingdom Metazoa; phylum Chordata; class Mammalia; order Pilosa; family Myrmecophagidae; genus Myrmecophaga; species Myrmecophaga tridactyla. The sequence goes on along the minus strand of PVIY010047636.1, from coordinate 11,925 downwards.
CATGAAGTGTGAGTCCTCCCACTTCATTCTTCTTTTTCAATATATTTTTGGTAATTCAAGGCTACTTTCCCTTTCAAATCAATTTGATAAGTAGCTTTTCCAATTCTGTGAAGTAGGTTGTTGGAATTTTGATTGGTATTGCATTAAATACGTAGATCAATTTGGATAGAATTGACATCTTAATGAATGTGGAATGTCTTTCCATTTATTTAGGTCTTCTTTGATTTATTTTAGTGATGTTTTGTAGTTTTCTGCGTACAGATCCTTTATATCCTTGGTTAAGTTTATTCCTATGAACTTGATTCTTTCATGAATTGGAACATTTAAAAGTCGGTGTTAGCAATCATCTATCACAGCTATAGAAAAGATTCTTTCAAGGAAAAACTAATTTGAGCTATGTTGTTTCCAGGTGACCTCTCCAGGAAGAGATAATTGTAAAATATACCAGAAAAAAATGAATAAAATGGCATGCTATATTTTATTGTTGAATAAAACCTAGTTATATTTTGGAAGACATCTGCTCCCCAAATATTGTGGTTTTTGTTTTAGAAGAATTCAATCATGCAATGATGGGTTAACTAATTAGTCCAGGCACTATGCTGATGCTGGGCAATTTGAAGGGGAAGCAGACGCTTTCCTAGCCCTCAAGGAGTTCACATAAATTACCTATTATAGCTCCATAAGATAATGAAGGTATTTACTATTATATAAATGAGCCAAAGATGGCCTCTGTGTATTGGTTCTGTGTTGTTTGTTTCTTCACAGAAGCCTGGGTCTGTTATCCCCCCCCAAAACCATGAGCACCATACTGAAACACACATCAGATTGTTTTAAAGATAGCCCAAATAATCAAATGTTAGCCATTTACAGGTGATCTGTTTTGCATACCTCTGCAAAACTGCATCCAACATTTGCTAGCCATAGATGAGATAAAATCCAGCAGTTATAAGACCCCACGCTTCTTCTGTGCCTTGAGTTTTCTGACCAAGAGTTTCACTACCATGCTTTCCCCCAGTTTTCCCTTGCCTCTGCTTCCCCTTCTGGTGCCAACCTCTGGAAGGTCTGTTGATTGATATTCCCCTCTCCCTGTAATCTGTCAAACCGTTGCCTCCAATAAATAATTGTATGTTACTGACATCTAGTGGCCACTTTTTAAATCAGCTTTGAAATCCTTAAATTTTTTACTCCCTGCACTTAACAAAGTGCCCAGGTTGGCTTGAAAAAGTAAGGGAAGACATCCCAGAAGAGGTGATGGTTGAGCCAAGTCTGGAAGCACAAAGAGCATTTTTCCAGGTTAACAAGGGCACAGAGGAAGCAATTGCAGGAACAAGGAAGTTAGGGTGCAAAGGATATAAATGCAAGTAAACATGATATACTTCTTCCACTTGGTGTATTCAGGAGACTGTAAATAATTAAAGTATAAAGAGACAGGTAAGGGTGACTGCTGAGAGAATTGACCAGATAGAGTGATCTTTAAAAACAAAAAATCATATAACAACACTCACTTGCTTAAAAACATCCAAATAGTTTCCATAAAACTTACAATAAAAGCCAAATCCCTTATGTGGGCATATAAGGCCCCGTATGATCCAGCCACCGCTTCCCTCTCTGACCTCATCTCTCTCTACCATCTCCTTTTCCCAATCTACTCCAGTCATAAAGGCTTTATTTCTTTTCTTTTTCTTTTTTTGTATGCTATATGGTGGGATCACATTTCATTGTTTTTCCATGTGAGTATCCCATTATTGCAGCACCATTTGTTGAATTTTTGTTTGTTTCTTGTTCGTTTGTTTTGCTTGTTTGTGTGTTTTTCGGGAAGTGCATGGATGGACCAGAATCAAACCTGGGTCTCCTGCATGGCAGATGAGAATTCTACTACTGAACTACCCTTGCACCCCCATATTTCTGTTCTTTGAACTCATCAAGCTCATTTTCACTTTCCCAAATGCTTTACATTTTCTGTTCTCTCTGCCTGAAGCACTCTTCGCTAGCATATCCATATTTCTCTCCTTCAGTTAGTTCAGATAACGCTCAAACACCACATCTTGAAAGAGGGCTTCCTTTGCTTCAGTCACTATATCTTAGCACTATTTTCTTTTCTTCATAGCCTTTAACACCAACTGATATTATTTTGTTAAAATATTACATGATAATTATCTGTGTCCTCCTTTAGGATGTAATCTCCAAAAAGGCATGGACCTTGTCTGTCTTAACTACCACTGAAACTCCAATGCCTAAAATAATGCTCTTGTTTGTCGTGCCAGGCTTTGGTGAAGGTTCAGAACTGACTGTTCCAGATTCTACTCCTTGTTATTTTGTGTGATCTTTTTCCTCATCTTCTTCAGCATTTAAGCAAGCATCCAAGATCAGAGAGGCATCTCTAGGAGGACTAGTCTCTAGGGATTTGGGATTCTTATCCTCTTTGTTTCTAAAATGCTCCCACAGCATTCATTCAGTTTGGCTTTGGCTTCTTCCACTAGAATAATCTGATCTATGGATTATTTTAGAGGTGCTCAATTGGAACACCATCGAGGTGACCAATCTTTGTTGATCTATGGTCATGGATTTTAGGAACTTGGAGTGTGAGTTAAACAATAGGAAGAGAGTGGGGTTCAATGAACAGTAAGAGAAGAAAAGGGACCCAACCTACATCAAGAGATGTTGCTGCTTGTGCTAAGGTTAAAGAATTTCCATCGACTCATCACAAGTGCCTGTTTACCTCTTCAGCCTCGTTTATTCTCCCTTTCCCCAAAGGCCTTTTCTCAGAGCCAAACCATATTATTTTTCTTCCGGATAAAAAAGCAGCATGTCTTAACCCACTTTAAGAAATTTACACATGTTGTTTATTTTATCTACAATGCTCTCATCAATCCCTTCATCTGTTTACACTTACCATCCTTCAGATTTCAGCTGAGCCATCACTTACTTAGAGACGCCTTTGATCCAGTCTTCCTTTGACAGGCTTTCATGGTACCATATATTCTGCCTTAAAAGAATTCATCACAATTTGTAATTATGCATTCCTTGGGTTCTTTGATTAATGTCTGTATTTTTACTAGATGACAAGCTCCATGAAAGTAGTGATCATTTTCATTTTTAATGCAATTTTATTGATATATTATATTTTCATATACCATATAATCATTCAAATTGTACAATCACTGATTCACAGTATCATCATATAGCTGTGCATTTATCATTATAATCAATTTATGAACATTTTCATTACTCCCCCAAAATAAAAATAAGAATACAAGTAAAGACAAAACTGGAAAAGAACACCCAAAACATCCCATAGTCCCATCCCCAAATTATTTATTAATTTCTTGCTTTTTTTTCTTATTCATTGTGCATATATTGGATAAAGGGAGTATCAGTCACAAGGTTTTCACAATTACATGTTCACATTGTAAAAGCTATATAGTGATTCAATAATCTTCAAGAATGAAGGCTATTGGATTGAACTTCAAAAGCATCAGGTATTTCCCTCTAGCTACTCCAATACACCAAAAACTGAAAGGGGATATCTATATACTGCATAAGAATAATCTCCAGAATGACCTCTTGGCTCTATTTACAAGCTGTCAGCCACTGAAACTTTATTTGTTTTATTTCTCTTCACACTTTTGGTCAAGAAGGCTTTCTCACTCCCATGATGCCAGTGCCAGGCTTGTTGCCTGCAGTCATAGCCCATGTAACCAGGGAGATTGACACCCCTGGGAGTCATGTACCATGGAGGGGGAGGGCAGTGAACTCACCTGCAGAGTTGGCTTAGAGAGAGAGGCCACACCTGAGCAACAAAAGAGGTTCTCTGGCATGACTTTTATGCAAAATTGTAAGTAGGCTTCTTAGCTTCTCTGTTTCAGGAATAATTTTCATTAGGGCAAGCCCCAGGATCGAGGGCCTGGCTCATCAAATTGGCAGTCCCCAGTGATTGCGAGAACATCAGGTCTTCCCCAGGTGGGGAAGTTTAATATTTCCAACTTTTCTTCCAGTCCCTCAAGGAGTCTTTGAAAATACTTTTTAATCTTCTGCCCAGATTACTCAGGAAAGTATTTGAGGTGTTCCACCAACCTGTACAAATCCAGAAGATCTCACTCCCTATTCAAGATTCTATGTAATTATGGTGTTCAAATAAGCTGAACATACAAGTTAGATTAGATAGCAGGCTATCAAAACTATAAATTTTGCACCAAATGAACATCTCTTCCTTTTGTCTCACCCAAAGTTGAAGTTTTAAAATACAGTCAATATCTGATCATGGTGAGGAATACACAACTATGTGATGATGTTGTGAGTCATTTATTGTACACTGTACATGGAATGTTTGTATGTTAAGAATGTTGGTATATTGTTTTATCAATAAAAATATTTTTTTAAAATACAGTCAATATCATCCTTTACCCTTTAGTCTGCTATAATTTAGTCCTACCATAACCAGCTTCGTTCATATCTCTATTTGAAGTCTGATCACTTTTCAGTGTTTTTTAACAGTTATTGCATGGGGTAATGCTGACTTTCATAGCTGCAGAATTCTAGCTCTGAGTCTCATGTGTCACCCAAATACCTAAAGTTCCAGGGAATGATCAGGTTATAAACAAATAGCTCAGAATCTCAGAATTAAGAAATAACAGTTACAACTCCAGAGTAGATGTGATTGCTGTAAGAGCTTACAATCTAGGAACCTTTATAATAGGCCCTTACCTGATAACCTACACTTTTAAATTCAATTTTCAGAGCTTTCACAGTACAGCTGGTCCATATTAGTGAGGATTAATATTTGCCTTTTCATTTATGGCTTATTTCATTCAACATACTGTCCTCATGGTTCATTCATCCAGTTGCATGCCTCATGACTTCATTCCTTCTTGCAGCTGCCCAATAGTCTGGAGTATGTGTTTGCCACAATTCACCCTTCCATTCCCCAGTCTATGTACCTTTAGGTCACCTTCATCCATTGCAAATCGTGAACACTGCCACCATAAACACCAGCATGCAAATGTCCATTCCAGTCACTGCTCTCAGTCCAAGTATACACCTAACTACGGGGTTGCAGGATCATACAGCAACCCCACCCTTAGCCTCCTGCAAAGCCAACACTCTGCCCTCCAGAGGGTGTGCACCTCTCTACTTTGCTGCCAACGGTTAATAGTTATGGCATCATTTCCATATTTTCTCCAACACTTGTATCTCTTTGTTCATTTGTAAACAATTTTATTCACACATTTCATACAATCCAACCTAAATAAAGTCCTGAAATACTGAGTGGCCAGCCTCTCCAGAACATCAACTAGTTCTATCCCCCATCATATTATCAACAGCCTCTTCCAACATGAAAAACTTAGAATGGGCATAGCCCAAATACCCCCAAAGAGTAGGAGAAAGATCAAAGGTGATGGTGGAGTTATACAGAGAAGGTCGGGTTTAACAAATGATTGCTGAATCATTATATTGACATGTTATTTTAGTCTCCAGTACCTTAGAGTAGCTGGAAGTAAAAACCTAAAATGGTGGACTTGTAATTCATACCAAACTCTGAAATCTGTTCTACAACTAACTGTTGTGATGTGCTTTGAAGTTTATTGATTTTTAGTATATATGTTATTTTTCACAAACAAGAAAAAAGTATATATTTCTTCCAGCCTCCAGTGTTTTGGAGCAGCTAGAAGGAAACATCTGAAATAGTGGAATGGTAACCCATAACAAACTCTGAAATCTGATCTGTATCTATTTATTGACGTGCACTTTGAAAAGCATTGCTTTTTTTTCTTTTTTTGTGTATGTGTTATATTTAACAATTAAAAATGTTTTTAAAAAATCAGTGGTTCCCAATGCAATCACACAGCCATACCTTCACCATCACAATCTATATGAGGACATTTCCATTTTTTCCACAAAGAATCCCATGCCCCTCCCCTATATCCACCACTTATTGACATTTAGACTTGGCATATTGCCATTGTTACATTCATGGAAGCATATTACAATGTTACTTGAACTATAGATTGTGTTTTTTCCTGTATACCACCCCACTATCAACCCCTTGCAATGTTGACATTCATTTATTCTCCCTCATGCAAAAGCATGCTTATATTTTGTGCATTGAATCACCATCATTGTCCACTCTAAGCATTCCTAAGTTATATCGTCCCAGTCTTTATCCTCTATCTTTTCTTCTGGTGTCACACATGCAAACCCTCCTCCCTCAACCAAATTCACACTCAGCTTCATTCAGTGCACTTACAATATTATGCTACCATCAGATGGTATTCTGCTATCCATTTCTTTACAGTGAGTCCTGTTGAACGTTTTTTACTCTTTCAGCACCAAATGCCCAATCTCTACCCTCTTTCTATTTCCTGATAACCTGTGTTTTCAATTTTAACTCTCAAAGTTCAATTATTAGTGTTAGCTCATATTAGCAAGACCATACAGTTATTGTCTTTTTGTTTCTGCTTAATTTCACTCAGCATAATGTGCTTAAGTTTCATCCAGAGTATTACATGCTTCATGATTTTATTCTGTCTTACAGTTGCATAATCTTCCATCATATGTATATATAACAGTTTGTTTAGGCACTTGTCCACTGATGGACATTTTTACCATTTCAATCTCTTGGTAATTGTTAGTAATGCTGCTATAAACATGGTGTGCAAATGTCTTTTTGTGTCCTTATCTTTCTTTTCTCCAAATATATACCTAGTAATTGGACTTCTAGATCATATAGCAATTCTATACTTAGCTTCTTGAGAATCTGCCAAACTGCCTTCCGGAGCAGTTCCATTATTCTCCGTTCCCACCAAGAGTGAATAAGTGTGCCTCTTCTCCACATCCTCTCCAGCACATGCAGTTTTCTGTTTTTTGATAATGTCCATTCCAGTAGGTGTGAGATGGTATCTCATTTTGGTTTTGATTTTCATTTCCCTAATAGCCAATGACATTGAGCATCTTTTCATATTTCTTGTGCAATTTGTATTTCATCTTCAGGAAAGCATATGCTCATGTCTTTTGATCATTTTTTAATCATGTCATTTGTCTTTTTGTTGTTGAGTTGTAGGATCTCTTTATATATTCTGGATGTTAAAATTTTGTCTGATAGGCGATTTCCAAATGTTGTCTCCCATTGCACGGGCTGACTTTTTACTTTTCCGACAAGTTCTTTGATGCACAAAAGTGTTCAATTTTGAAGAGATCCCATTTATCTAGTTCTTCTTTCATCACTCGTGCTTTAGATGTAGATCTAGGAAACCACCATCTATCACAAGATCTTTAAATATTTTCCTACATTTTCTTCTAAATGTTGTATTGTCTTAGCTCTAATGTTTAGGTCTTTGATCCATTCTGAGTTGATTTTTGTAAGATGTGTGAGATAGATGTTCTCTCATTCTTTTGGATATAGATACCCAGTTCTCCAAGTATCATTTGTTGAAGAGGCTGCTCTTTCTCAGTTGGGTTGACTTGACCACCTTCTCAAAGATCAATTGGCTGTAGATACGGGGCTACACCTCTGAACACAATTCCACTTGTCAGTATACCTACCTTTATGCCATGCTGTTTTGACCACTGTAACTTTGTAATATGTTTGAAGTCAGGTAGTGCAAGGCCTCCCACTTCATTTTCCTTTCTCAGGATACTTTCTTTCTCAAGACATTTTTAACTATTTGGGGGCACCCTACGTTTCCAAATAAATTTGATTATTATTTTTTCTATTTCTGTAAAGTAAGTTGTTGGGAATTTAATTGGTATTGCTTTAAATCTATAAATCAACTTGGGCACAATAGATATCTTAACTATATTTAGTCTTCTAATTATGAACATGGTAACTCCTTCCATTTATTTAGGTCTTTCTTGATTTCTTTTAGTGAAATTCTATTGTTTTCTGTATATAGGCATTTTATGTCCTTAGTTAAACTTATTCCTAAATATTTGATTCTTTGGTTGGTATTGTAAATGGAAATTTTTTCTTGATAGCTTCCTCAGATTGATCACTGCTTATGTATAGAAACACACCTGATTTTTCACATTGATCTTGTATTCTGCCATTTTGCTGTATCTGCGTATTAGCTGTTATAGTTTTAGTGCAGATTTTTCAGGACTTTACACATACGGGATCATTTCATCTGCAAACAGTGAAAGTTTTACTCCTTCCTTTCCAATTTGGATGCCCTTTTATTTCTTTATCAAGCCTAACTACTCTATGTAGAACTACCAGCACAATGTTGAATAACAGTGGTGACAACAGGCATCTTTGTCTTGGTCCAGATCTTAGAGGGAAGCTTTCAGTCTTTCCCCGTTGAGTATGATGTTAGTTTTTCAATAGTCCCTTAATCATGTTGAAGAAGTTTTCATCTATTCCTATCTTTGAAGGTTTTCTTCAAGAAAGCATACTGAATTTTGTCAAATGCCTTTTCTGCATCAATTGAGATGATCATGTGTTTCTTTCTCTTTATTGATGTGGTGTAAAACAATAATTTATTTTCTCGTGTTGATCCAGCCTTGCACACCTGAAATAAATCCCACTTGGTCATGTTGTATAATTATTTTACTGTACTACTGGATTCAATTTGCAAGTATTTCATTTAGGATTTTTGCATCTATATTCATTGAAGAGACTGGTCTGTGATTGCTTTTCCTGTAGTACCATTGTCTGTGGTGCAATGTTGTGCAAATGTCTGTTAAGTCCGTTTTTTTTTATCATATTACTCAATATCTCTGTTTTCTTATTTATCCTGTGCCTGGATGGTCTATCAATTGATGAGAACAGTGTATTCAAGTCTCTAACTATTACTGTAGAAGAATTTACTTCTCCCTTCAGTGTTGTCTGTGTTTCCCTCATGTATTTTTGGACATTCTGACTCAGTGCATAGATATTTATGACAGCTATGTCTTCCTGTTGAATTGTCACTTTTATTAATGATAATGTACTTATTTGTATCTTTTAACTGTTTTATATTTGAATTCTAATTTGCCTGATATTAGCATAGTTACCCCCGCCCTTTTTTTGAATGTTGTTTGCATGGAATATCTTTTTCTAACCTTTGGCTTTCATCCTGTCTTTGTCCTTGAATCTTATGTGAGTCTTTTGTAGGCAGCATATAGCTGGATCCTGTTTTTTATCTATTCTGCCAATCTATGTCTTTTATTGGGGAGTTAAAACAATTAATATTTATTGTTATTACTGTAAAGCCTGTACTTTTTCAACCATTTTTTCTTTTAGATTTTATCTATCTTAATTTTCTCTCTTTTAACCCTGTTAGTTATGCTTCCTGCTAATCTTCATTTCTACACCAATCTCCAAACCTCTCTCCTGTCTTTATATCTGCCTGTTATGCTCCCTTTGGTATTTTTTGTAGAGGTCTCTTGTACATGAACTCACACAGTGTCTGTTTATCTGTAAATATTTTTAACTCTCCCTCAATTTTGAAGGACAGTTTTGCCAGATAGACAATTCTTGATGGGCAGTTTTTCTTTTTCAAGATCTTAAATATATCATATGACTGCCTTCTAACCTCCATGGTTTCTGCTGAGAGACCTGAACTTAGTCTTCTTGAGCTCTCCTTATGTGTGATGGATTAATTTTCTCTTGCTGCTTTCAGAATTTTCTCTTTGTCTTTGACATTTGACAATTTGCTTAGTAAATGCTGTGGTGTAGGTCTATTTGGATATATTCTGTTTGGAGTACACTGCACTTTTTGGATCTAATAGTTTTATGTCTTTCATAAGAGTTGGGAAATTTTCATTGTTTATTTCCTCCATTTATCTTTCTGCTCCTTTTCCTTCTGGGACACCCAAACATGTATATTTATATGCTTTATATTGTCATTTTGTTCCCTGAGATCCTGCTCAAATTTCCCATTTTTTCCCTATCTGTTCTTTTGTGTGTAGAAGTTCAGATGTTTTCTCTTCTAGCTCACTAATCCTTTTCTCTGCCTCGTCAAATCTGCTCTTATATGTCTCCATTGTGTTTCTTATCTCTTCTATTGTGACTTTCATTCCCATAAGTTCTGCCATTTGTTTTTATCAAGCTTTCAAGTTCTTTTGTATGGATGCCGTGTGCCTTCTTTTTATCCTTCATGTCTTTTATCACATTTCCCTTCAATTCATTGAATTGATTTAGAAGATCTGTTTTAACGTTATTAGTTTTTTCAATTCCTGCCTCTCAATTGAGGTGTAAGTTTGTCCCTTTGATTGGGCCATATCTTTGTTCCTCCTGGTATGGGTCATGATTTTTTTCTGGGGTCAAGTCATCTAATTTTCTTGCTTAGTTTATTCTAGAGGTCGTTTTATTTCTTTTGCCTAGGGTTTTCCTGTTGGTTGGATTCATTCTCTATCTGTTTATATCTCTCACTGGCCAGTTGTCAGATTTGTTCTTCCCACCCCACCAGTCTCCCACAAAAACCAAGCACCTACAATAACCTGCTTCAGGGATGGGAGTAGGCACTGGGCACCACAGCAATGCCCCTGTTTGTGCATAAAACAAATCTGCTGTCTCTCAGTGGTGTTCTGTTTTTCACTGTCCTGCAAGGTTTGTTTTAGGTCACTGCTTTAAAAGTTAGATCATCTATGTTTCTTAGCTAAAACAGGGGTGGGTTCCCATGCAGGGGGATCTGGATGCATTACAGTTGGCCTGAAATAATTTTCTGGGTAGTCTCTGTAAAAGCCCTTCAATTCTCTTGCACTTTCCTGAATTCCCAGCAGATGGCATTGTTCAAGAACTTAATGGTTCTCAGAGCTGTGTGCCTACAGAGCACCAGCTACATCTCACCAGGTCAGGCTGGCTGCAGGGTTGCTGGTCCCTCTTTTTGCCAGCCAAAATTTGGCTTAATATGGGTCTGTGTCCCCCACTTTATTTTTCTTTTGATAAAAGGAGCAAGATTTATTGAAGATATAATAGTCATTAACTTTCTACACTGAATAATAATGCCTTGAAATAAAAAAAAATTAAAATAAATCCGAGAAAAACTTAACAAAAACTCAAGAAAACACCAGAGTATAAATCTAACAGGTTAGTCAAAATATAAATAACCACATATATAGTCACCTCCCACAAAGCAAACACTTTAATACTCATGGAATAGCAACATTTTACCATATATTTTCTACAAAGAAATACTAACTCTTAAATTATCTGTGCATTATCTGTCCACAGTGCAATTAACCCTTATGCATAAGCAAAACAAAACAACAACAACAAAAAGTCTTTAACAACTTGAACATTTTTAGAGCCTCCTACTATCTTCTAGCCATATTCACAGATTACTTAGGAAATAGCAACAGTGATAATGCCACTACCACAATACTTAGAAGATATACCTAAAGCTACCAGAAGCAAAGTAATAGCCTTAATTTTTAGCTTATTAATCAGTGTATAGTAAGGAATTTGGTCTCCAAAGAGACGTCTGGTCTTTGTCCTGGCTCCTGGAAGTTACCTCTAATTTTTGGAATTTCCCAAGTGAGAGGAATGCCATGGAGGGCCCCTCATAACCACATATAGTTTATATGATAGTTTATACTAAGGAGATTACTTGTTCTAGTTTGCTAGCTGCTGGAATGCAATATACCAGAAACAGAATGGCTTTTAAAAAGGGGAATTTAATAAGTTGCTAGTTTATAGTTCTAAGGCCGAGAAAATGTCCCAGTTAAAACAAATCTATAGAAATATCCAATCAAAGGTATCCAGGGAAAGATACCTTGGTTCCAGAAGGCTGATGAAGTTCAGGCTTTCTCTCTCAAGTGAGAAGGCACATGGTGAACACAGCATCGCCTGCTAGGTTTTCTCTCCTGCTTCCGATTTTATGAAGCTCCCCAGGAGACATTTTCCTTCTTCATCTCCAAAGGTCGCTGGCTTGTGGGCTCTCGTGGCCATGTCGTTCTTCTCTGGCTCTCTCTGAATTGCCCATTCTCCAAAATGTTTCCTCCTTTATA
>PVIY010047635.1:0-17743 GCA_004026745.1 Myrmecophaga tridactyla | reverse complement strand
GGAGGAGTGGTCGGGATTTGGTTTGAAGCGAGCGCGGACGGTGAAAATGGAGAGGAAGGTTATTGAGAGACAGGAAATCAGGGATCCTGAAGGGTTGGGTGAGGTGAGTAAGACGGGAACTCCGGCTGAGGGACGAGGTAACCGTGCGCAAAAAGGGAGAAGGGGAGGGAAGACCTGTTGGGAACAGGTAATTACCAGGATGCTGTGGATGAGGAGGCCGGTGTGACATTTTGGGGGTTGAGTTGGATGAAAACCCATGGTTGGGAGGATGACTGGGAAAACTACTTACAGTAGAGAGAATCTTGAGAGCGCTAGTTGATAGGGAATCAGAATTGAGCTAAAGGTTGGATTGAGAAATGTTGAGATGTGCCCGGGAGCGCCGCTAGTTTGAGGGTTCATGTTTGGAATGGTGTGAAGTGAGGAAAGATACCAGTCTTAAAGCGTTAAACATGAATAGTGTGTGTGGTTGACTTGCCGATCAAAAAGGAAAATTCTTAAAGGATAACGTTAGGTTGAGGATCTGGAAGCAGCCGGTGTGTACTGTAATTCATATTTTCAAAGGGATTTGAATGACTTGTTACTGCTTTGGCCTTCCCCAGGCCGCACCCTCTTTTTTCTTACTGTTATTTGTGCCTTACAGTTTTGATTTCTGAATGATTTATAGAGTGTTTTTGAGATTCCCAACTCCTTTTACAAACCAACCTGAGAACCTCTGGAATTAAGGACTGTTCCTAGCCCATCTATTGATTTACTGAGTAACTTTGAGGCAAATCATTAAACTAAGCGTTTCATATTTTCCCCATTTGAAATATCAGATCTGATTCCTCCTTACCCCTAAAAGATTGTGTTAACCGAATCAGATGTTTAAAGTGGTTGCAAAGAAGTGATGTCTGCAGACAGAATTAAAATATTGATATCCTTTTTCAGTTTCTTCTTCTCAGCCTATACTGCATTTTCATGTGCTGAGGAAGAGGTGTTTTTGAACTGATGCACATCTATGAGTTTTAAACTCTCTTAACATCAATTTTAATAGTCAAAATTTTGTGTTATGTTGCGTCATATTGATTGCCATCAAGATGAAGATGGGGCAATTAGAGTTGGGAATGAATGAGGTTGGTAATGAGGACTTTAGGAGAATGTAGTGTTTTATTTTTGAGCTGCCAGAGTATTTTACTCCTGACAAACACTGACTTTCCTTTTGAAACCTTTAAGAGTTTAAGGAAAAATAGACAATTGAGTCTGTTGCTTTGGTCCAGTCACTTTGGCATCATTGCTCGTCACTGGGGACCAGTGTACTTGTGGACAATTTTACCTGCTTTATTGTTCAGTCCTTTGAAATCCTGACTGTTCTAGCTTTTTCTTTGGGTATAGCATTCTTTGCCCATAGTGTTCCTGAAAGTCTTGGCATTTCTGAGAGGTCTGACGTGGATTTGCTTAAGAGTGGGCAGTTTCTATTTTGCTTCACACGTATCAGAGTAATGTTTACCAAAGTTGGTACTGATTAGTTCTGTGATGTCAAAGGTGAAATTCTGGCGAGAGTGGAAGGTATCCTGAACAGTGGGTTTCTCAGATTTTATTGATGGGTTTTAAGAATGGAAGAGAGAGGAGTCCTTGTTCCTAATGAGAAAATTGTCAGATGTTCTTTCTTGACTCCTTGGACTGTGTAATTGAGAGGGTGACCTGTCATACTTGAGTCTGTTTTCTTGTTGCTCTGAAGTAATTCTGAAATTCATGGGCTGTCGATTCAGGCTGTTTCAGCAAACTGTAGTCTTCATATTAACCAGGATGAACTGCAGGCTATGAAGTGCATACACCAGAGGTAAAAACCTGCTTAATATTATGCTGTCAATTTAATCTGCAGTATATATTTTTTGGTTTTAAGATGATTCTGAGATTGGTTATGGAGGCTTAGAGCTCTGGGCAGACTTTTACTATAGTTTGCTTTTTTTTAAATGATTCTTCATTTTTCCTATCTTGTCATGTTTTTCATTGTTTTACTTGAGCCACTCATAAATAGGAAACGGCAAATTACACTTTTTCTCCTTTTTTATTCTCTAGTGGTCATCTTGTCTGTGTCACAGTTTAATACCAACAAGTTGAAAGGATTCTTGATTGTTCCAAATGAGAAGAGTGACAAAAGCTGAACTGGGTTTCCTGGGCCAGAGGATGGATTCTGTCAAAGCAAATAGTTGCAGAGACACAAACTGGGACCTTGAAACTGTGACTAACATTTTCGAAATATGCATCCCTTTGCCAAATAACTTCTTTTCTTCTTGAGTGTGACTGTTAATCTCCTTCTCAAAGTAGGCTCTTGTTGCTGCAGTTCTTCACACAGCTCCTGAGCAGAAGTTGGCAGAGTTCCTATTGACTGACTGTCTCTTGAGGGATGTGCCCTGGATTAGAGTAGATGGGGCATTCAGTGTCAAAATGAGGTTCATTGGCAGATTCTGAGAGCTGCTTTGGAAGGAAATAGAGGCAGTACCCTTTACTGAATGTTCTTTCAATCCTTTATGTTTCTCCTGACAAATCTGTTTCTTATTCATCTGGTGATTAAAAGCAGAATCATTGTTTTTGACTGCCCAACTTTGGTAGTCCAGGACATTGAAGGAGAGAGACTTAGTATTTCCAACATTTTTTCCCGTACTCTCACTCCCAAGCCTTTGAATCTAGGGAGGCACAGTCTATACTTACAAGCACTTTTTGATATCTTCTACTGTGGAGTATTAAATAAAATCTGCTGAATAGAACTTCATGGGAAAGACAATAATGTTAATGGGGAAAAAAAGGGAATATGTTTGCTAATGTCTATGTCAGTCTTAGATTTCTTAAGATTTTGGTTTAGCATGCAGAAAGAACCTGTGGAGGCAAAGAGCTTATCAAACAGAAGAGCCTGGAATTTACTCCTAACTTGCCATTCAGGCTTGGCAAAATTATGACATTTTAGAATGGCTGTACAACTGTATTTGACTTAGTAAATACCCTTCTGTTTTTCAGGGGATATTTCACTGAAGGTAACTGTGTCTCCAATAGTTTGGGAAATGAATTATGAAGATCATTTCTTGCAGTGTGTGACAGTGGCCCTTATAACATTGGAAATAACTGAGAAATGAAGCCTATCTCTGGTTGCCCTGCATTCAGCTTTCTCCTGCCACCATTAGTTCAAAATAGTCTGTTTCTGATAGGCAGGTTTGGGAAACCAGCAGGTTCTGATCCCAGAAGTTTTGATTCTTACCTAAGGCTTCAATTGTGGTAACAAATTGATTATTGTAGTTATTGTTTAAATTCAGTCTTAGATCTTTCTTTTCTGAAGAGCATTGTGAATGTTTGGCACGTGTATAGGTTTCTTCCCCATTCTTATTAAAAAAAAATTCAGTTTCTTAAACTCTGTAGATTCAGATTAAACTCCATTTAGATTTTGAGGCTCCTCAGTGAAAATAATTTCTATTTTCAGTCAGTATTTATGATATCATTTCAGTACAAATTAACTGACCTACTTTTTGTGCTTATAGAAATGACTGCTGATTCCAGTAATCCCTTCTGATGTGAAACCATTTTCCATATTTATTCAGATTAGGACCTTTTTTTAAAATTACTGTTATTATTTTTTAATGCACCAGAGCAAAGGACAGTTGGTTTTAAAAAATGAAGTTTATTTGTAAAGTTAGTATAATCTAATATGGGGCAAGATGTCTGAGATTTGTGGATAATTGAATTCTCAGTGCTCAGCCAGCAGGCAGGATGTTAATTGTCTCAGATCTAGGTATGAGATATTTAAACTCTTTCTACCACTATCTTAGAGTAAGGACAGAACTATTTTTAGCAAAATTTATATTTTGAATAAGTAATGCATTTACATGGTTCAGAATTTAAAAGGTTAGAAAGTATATACAGTGAAAAATGTACCTTCCACTCTTGTCTACCCATCTACCCGATTTGTCTTCCCAAAGGCAACTAATACTGTTGATTTCTTAAGAGCCTTTCTACAGATACCATATACATGTAAAGCAAATAATATTATTTCTTCTCTCTTTTTTTTAACGAGGTTAACACATTGTTCATATTATCTGCATCTTTTTTTTTTCACTTAACATATTTTGGCGGTCATCCCATATTTTAAATGAAGAGGTCCAGCGTTGTATTTACCTACTCTAAGCTGATGGACACTTAAACTATTCTAATCTTTTGCTGTTACAAATTATCCTCTAGTGAGTAGCCATGTATATTTGACCCTTTGCATGTATGACTCTATCTGTAGGAAAAATTGATAGAAGTAGAATTGCTGAAGCTGATTTTCTTTGACCCTGTTATTTATTATTTCACCAAGTTGTGCTCCTACTGTGTGCCAGACCCTATGCTAGGCGCTGGAGATAACAGCAGTGAAGAAAATTCGACTCAGTCCTTGCCCTTATGGTAATTATGATCTAGTGGGAAGATCTCCCTTAAATAATTTACTGTTAACTTATAAATGCTGTGGACATAGCTAATGGAAAGCTGAGCCCAAGTTGATTGGAAGGGAGGGCAGTCAGGGAAAGTCACCGAGAAAGTCACTTTTATTTATTTATTTATTTGGTACATGGGCAGGCACCAGGAATCGAACCCGATTCTCAGGCATGGCAGCCGAGAACTCTGCCACTGAGCCACCATCGCCCTCCTGGAAGTCGCTTTTAAAGGCCTTGAATGGGAGGAGAAAAGACTCTTCTAGGTGGAGGAAAAGGCATAGGTGAAGGTCCTGAGGAGGGAAAAAACCTGGGGTAATTTATAGAATTGAAAGACTTTCCTGCGTGACTGGAGTTTAGGGAGCAAGAAGCAGAGAGGTAGGAGGCAAAGGCTTCAGAAATTGTGGGCTCCTAAAAAATGGATAAATAGCTTAGTGAATTTTGAGCTTAACCTTTACAGTAGAAATTCTTTTGTCAGTTCTTTCCACAGGTGTTAGTTCACTAATGTTAATTACTGAAATCATCACTGTCATAATGATGCTTGTACAGTTAAACATGTTTTCTATGAGAACTTTCCTGGATAATGTCTGTTAGTTTAGTCTTGACTTATTTTACTTCCCGCAAATATAACTGGTGTAGCTGGATTAGTTCTTAAAAATTAGGATCTTGGAAAATGGTTTGATGATTTTTGATTTTTGGGGAACAATTATTGCTTATGGGGGATGATGAGATTGTTTGCCAGACCTGTTGTTTAGGAAACAGTTTAGAGACTTTTTTTTTATCTTCCTTATGGGGCTGGGCAGAGAGCACAGATGCTCTTATTGTGAGCTGGTGAATGTAATATTCAGTCATAACCTGTCATCTAGGCCATATGTCCTTTTAGGGGGGAGTGGGGGGTACACAGGCTGGGAATTGAACCTGGGTCTCCTGCATGGCAGGCGAACATTCTACCACTGATCGACCTGTGCACCTGTAGGCTATATTTCTTAACATGATGCATAAGTCTTGTTGGACATGCAAATGAATTAGTAGCCCAAGGGGCATTATACTCTGAATATCTGAAAGCATTTTTATCTGTAAGTATGTTGACTTTTGTTAGGAAATTATAGTACTGTTCCTCAAAGCCCAGTTGGCCCTCTTTGATTTGTTTTTTTCTTCTTATATACCTGGGTCAGCTTGCCCTGTCTTAACTTTAAGTAGACTTGATTTAGACACTTATCACTAGTGATCATGGAATGAAAATGTAAAGATTTTTCTAGCATTTCATGGTAGAGCAGCTGTATTAGCTGTATTCAGGGTATTAGAGGGAGAGAGAGGAGACTCCTGGATAGTGAAAGTCACAGCTTTTTTATTAGATTATCTGGTCAGTTGGGTTTTCATATATTATCTTCGAACAAGGCATGGCACTTCTCTCTGTATGAAGTCTGAATCAGTATTTTTTGAAGAATCTGCTTAAGTTTTCTTTTTTTTTTCTGGTGCATGGACTGACAATTGAATCCAGGTCTCCTGCATGGCAGGCGAGCATTTTACCAGGCTTTTTCTTAATGGAAACTATCATCATTGAATTTTCTTTACTTCTAACTGTTCTCTATATGTGATTTTCTATGTTTATGTTTAGGATATACAAATGAAGGCTGGCACATGGAATTTGGGGACTAATTATATGAGATACGGCTAGCCTAGAGTGACAACAACAGTTTGTTGTAATCGACAACTAGGTTCCATTCTTTTTTTATTTAATTAAAAAAATATATAACCTAACAGACACAAACATTCTTAACATATGATCATTCCGTTCTACATATATAATCAGTAATTCACAATGTCATCACATAGTTGCATATTCATCATCGTGATCATTTCTTAGAACATTTGTATCAATTCAGAAAAAGAAATAAAACGACAACAGAAAAAAATTCATACATACCATACCCCTTACCCCTACCTTTCATTGATCACTACCATTTCAGTCTACTAAATTTATTTTAACATTTGTTCCCCCTATTATTTATTTATTTTTATGCTGTCTGTTTTACTTGTCTGTTGATAAGGTAGATAAAAGGAGCATCAGGCACAAGGTTTTCACAATCAAACAGTCACATTGTGAAAGCTGTATCATTATATAATCATCTTCAAGAAACGCAGACAGAAACATTCTTAACATATGAACATTCCATTCTTCATATATAATGAATAACTCACAATATCATCACATAGTTGTATATTTATCACCATGATCATTTCTTAGAACATTTGCATCACTCTAGAAAAAGAAATAAAAAGAAAAAAACTTACACATATCATACTTCTTACTCCTCCCTCTCATTGATAGCTAGTATTTCTATCTACCCAATATATTTTAAACTTTGTTCCCCCTATTTTTTCTATACCCCTTACTCCCTTTCATTGAGCGCTAGTATTTCAGTCTACCCAATTTATTTTAACGTTTGTTCCCCCTATTATTTATTTATTTTTAATCCATATGTTTTATTCATCTGTCCATACTGTAGGTAAAAGGAGCATCAGACACATGGTTTTCATAATCACATGATCACATTGAGAAAACTATATCATTATACAATCATCTTTGAGAAACATGGCTACTGGAACACAGCTCTACAGTTTCAGGCATTTTCCTCTAGCCTCTCTAATACACCTTAAACTAAAAAGGAGATATCTATATAACATGTAGGAAATAACCTCCAGGATAACCTCTCAACTCTAAGGCCTAATTTTAAGTAGGCTTAGCCTATCCTTTGTGGGGTTAATTGTTTCATATGAACAAACGCCAAGATTGAGGGCTCAACTTATTGATTTGGTTGTTTCCACTGCTTGTGAGAATATCAGGAATTCTCCAAATGGGGAAGTTGAATATTCCCCCCTCTCTCGCCATTCCCCCAAGGGGGCTTTGTAAATACTTCTTTATTCACTGTGTTCGAATCACTCTGGGATTTATCCGGGCATCACACTGGACAAACCTACAAAATCTCATGCCCTATTCAAGGTACCATGTAATAGCATTTTTAATCTAATTAACAGTTTATTGGAACTTCTAAAGATATTTCTGCCACAGATGTTGGTTGTCTCTGTTATTCAGTTGTATTAAATTGAAAACAACCTCTAAAAAAAGGGCTAAACTAATTGATTTTAAGATTCATACCCCTATTTTTGTGCTTACCTTTGCAGTTAAATTTTGGTCATGATTTCTGTAGTGGCCTTGGAAGTTCCTCACGTTTGACCTGTGGCATTGTAAACTTGGAGGTGGTGAACACTATTTGGTTTCACCCAGGTTGTGGCAGAGATTCAGGTCACATCAGACCCTGCTTCCATTAGAGTTGAATCTGAGACACAAGTTCTAGAATCAAGCGTGGTTACTGTTTAATTTTTTTTGTTTGCTTGGAATTTTCTTCCCTCTTTAACTGCCTTGTGACAGATCCAATATTGATCTAGTTTTTGAAATTTTTATCTGTCTGAAGCTTGGTTTAGCATATACAGTGTTAAGATTTTTAAAAAATAATTAATATTTTTTTAAACCAAAATAGTAAGCACACAGTTTATTTTGTTTTTTAGTACACATAGTTTAAAGTGGTAATACGGGGCTTTTAGATTTTTTTTTTTGTATGCAGTATGGTGGGGTCGCATTTCATTATTTTTCCATGTGAGTATCCTGTTATTGCAGTACCATTTGTTGAATTTTTGTTTGTTTGGTTTTTTTATTTGTTTGTTTTTTTGGAAAGTGCACAGACCGGGAATTGAACCTGGGTCTCTGCATGGCAGGTGAGAATTCAACCACTGAACTACACTTGCACCCCTCCCATTACTAGACCTTTTTTTTGTTTTGTCTTTTGGGTGCATGGTCTGGGAATTGAAGCCAGGTCTTCTGCATGGAAGGTGAGCCTTCTACCACTGAACCACCTGTGCACCCTATTACTAGGTGTTTAGTTAAAAAAGCCCAGGTGCTCCATTTCTCCTTGTTTGTCCTCAGAAACAACCATTTTAATATTTTTAGTGGTTTATTTTTCCTCCTGATGTAAGTTATCTCCATATTTCTATATTGTGTGCTTATACTGTTATTTCTTAATTTTTCAATTCCTAGATATTACCTGTTCAATTTCTACTATAAAAGATGAAGTTTTTACTTTCTTACAGTGCTACCCACCCTCAGCACTTCCTGCCTGTCCTCCTAATGTAGATATATTACAACCTTGATTAAATCAGTGGCGCATATATATATTTTTTGTGTGAGGGGGCTGCTGATGCCTGGTCTGGGAATCAAACCTGGGTCTCCCACATGGGAGGCGAGCATTCTACCACTGAATCATCCGTGTACCCAGTGGTATGTATTTTTATATATTATCTATCAGGGTTCAAATTAGGAAAACAAACAATTTTTGGTATTTCGAGCAGGAAGACATCTAATACAGGGTAATAGAGACTTACAAAACCATTGGAATGGGCCACAATAGCTCAACGAAAGGCAGAGTTCTCACCTGCCGTGCTGGAGACCCGGGTTCAATTCCTGGTGTCTGCCCATGTGAAAACAAACAAACAAACAAAAAAAACATTGGGAGCATAGGTCAGGGAAAATCACCTTTCAGTAATTCCAAGACATTGCTGCCAATAATTTTAGCTGCCTTAAGCATCAAAGCAGGCAGTTTGCAGGTGAATGTTGGGAGCTACTGCAAACCATATCTGCCATGTGTTCAAGGCCACACACTTGCTCTTTGCTACTGGAAGAAGAATTATGGCATCTGCCTTTCTTCCATCATTTACATCTTGAATGAATTACTTGTATTGGTGGAATCTAAATCACGATCCACTGGCAAGGAGTCTAAGAGATGTAGTTCCCAGGCCTCCAGTCCCTAAAGTACAGAGGAAAATCTAGAAGGAAGTAGAGATGAATGTTACCAATAGAAAAGAATTCAGCACCCAATATAACGACTGTATATTATAATTACATTTCCTTCCATGTATTTTTTTTGTTTTCCTTAGATAGAATAATTGCTCTTTTCTTCCCCCCCCCCCCCCAGTTTACTGAATATCAATCACTAATGCATCCCTAAACTCTGACATAAGTATAAATCTCTTCTCAATGCGTTCAAATGCATGGGCCAGGAATCTAACCCATGTCTTCTGCATGGCAGGTGAGCATTCTACTACTGAACTACCCATGTATCCACGTAGGATTTTTGAAAAGAATCTATAGGGGGTGCGCTTTTTGAGGTTGTGCATGTCTGAAATGTCTCTCTTTTTTACCCTGACACTTGTTGTTAGTTTACCTAGGTATAAAATTTTATGTTGGAGATCATATTTCTTTAAAAATTTTAAGCCATTGCTTTTCTCTCTTCCAGCAGTGATGTTGTGACATTTGAAGCTATTCATATTCTGGATTCTTTGTATGGGATCTCTTTTTTTTCTCTGAAAGTTTTCAGGATCTTTTCTTTATCCCTAGTATTTTTAAACACAATGATGTTGTGCCTTGGCATGGATATTTTAAAATTCTTGATGCAGGTCATTCAGTTTAACTTTTTAGTTCAGAAGCTTACTTTATCTATCTTGTATTATTTCTTTGATAATGTATTCCCTTTTTGATAATTTTTTTCTTCTTTGTTTCTGGAGTCCCTATTATCCAGATGATGAACCTCCTAGACCAGTGCTCTAATTGTTTTCTTTTCTTACCAATTCTTCATTTGTTTCCTCATTCTATTTTTGGGAGATTTCTTTAGCTTTTTCTTCCAGTTCCTCTGATGTATTTTTTATTTTTGTTAGTTTTTTTTTTTTAATTTCTAAGAGCTCTTTTTATTGTTCTCTAAATTATATATATAAATATTTTGCACATTTTCAGTAGTTCTGTTTATTTTGATTCCTGTCTTTTTATGTTAGAGATTTTCTTCAGATGTCAGAATTCTTGGCCATCTGTTCATTTTTAAGAATGAAACTGAGTGTGGGGCCCTCGCTTATCAAGTGGTGGGCACCACTTGAAGGTGAAATGGCAGGCTGGTCGGTTTCCTCAGAGAGGACTCCTTCAGTCTCCTGCCTGTTCTATAAGTCTAGTGGCAATTATTTGAGTATGTCTGACTGCAGGCGTTTTTGGAACCAAGTGAGAGAAGGGAGGGGAGATAGGTTCTTGCTGTTTACCAGC
The DNA here is from genome assembly GCA_004026745.1 of Myrmecophaga tridactyla. NCBI lineage: Eukaryota > Metazoa > Chordata > Mammalia > Pilosa > Myrmecophagidae > Myrmecophaga > Myrmecophaga tridactyla. The sequence continues at coordinate 7,165 of PVIY010047635.1, read as the reverse complement.
TAGACTGTCACTTGATCCCTTCTATTTTTAGTATGGCACTCCTGCCCTTCAGTGGGCCTGTTCCCTTGGTTCCAGGCCCTCCAATCTCCTCTTGGCATGGGGAAAAGAAGGGGAAAGGATGGAGGAATTTATTTGGTGTACAGACTTTAAACACATCCTTTTGTTTTAGCCTCTTCCCCTACCCACCCATCCAGAGTTACCAGGTACCTCCAATTTTTGACCCTTTTCTGAGATCTGTGGTGGGGATCTGCTTGGCTTCGTTTCACTGCAGGCATTTAGCTTTTCCTTTCTGCAAAATTATCACTAGAGCATTTGCTTTCCAGCTTCCAAAATTTTGTTGAAATCTCTTTCTCTCTTGTCTCCTTTTCTATTTTCTTTGTTTTTTAGGTTTATAGCTCTTAAAAAATACCTTTACTGTATTTTAGTGGTGTTTGATGAAGGAACATTGATAAATGTATGTGTTCAGTCTGTCATGCTTAAACAACATAGTCATCATCTTTTCCTTCCTGATATCCACTCAGACACCATAGCATCTGTACAGCTGATTATTAATACTCCTTTAAAATAGTGTTTTCCAAACTTCTCTAACACCAAGAATCACTTAGGTTGCTTGTTGAATAGATAGATTGATTACCTGATATCCCTCTTGGAAAATTTCTGATTTTAGTAAGTTTGGATTAGGGCCTAGGAATCATTTTCGTTTGTTTTTAAGCCCTAGATGTGTCTTATCTTCAGGGAAGTTTGGGAAACCCTGCTGTAGAAGATTCTTTTAAACCATTCATTGCTATCTTAAGTCTCCATGGTAAATTCCTTAGGTTTCCTCCAAAACTTCTTTTGTTCAGACTCTGTTTTAGTTATCCAGCTTTGGTCTGGATTTCTAAATTAGAATGTTTACCCTTCATGTGATTTGGACATTTATTTTTCTGCCTTTGGACCTCAGACTGAAACAGACTCCCTTCTTCTTTAGTACAGTGTTAAGTGCTGGCTGATAGTAATAACTTTGGCCTTGTGTGACTATAGTTTTTAACCATCTTTAAACCGATTGATTCCTGGGATATGTGAGTGGGAAGGAGACATTAGTTAAGAACATTGAGCTACTCACGGCATCATTTCACTTTCTTAATCCAGGAACCTGTTATTGTTTTTGGTGAAATGGAAAATTGACACAGGCTTTAAAAACAGATATACTAATCATTTGCCTTGGATTTATGCAGCATCTTTTTTGGAAATATTAAAGCACTGTGATTTGAAGTTTGTTTTTAACCTTCTTTTTGAGATATATATATATAAGGGCACATTCACTTCTCCCGTATTATAAATTCCTAGGCCTAAAAGGAAAAACTGCTGTATCCTTTTCTGCCAGTCAGTAAAGCTTCTGGAAATGAGGTATTTGCAGCTGCTCCTTGGCTGCTGTGAATTGTTTGGAGGTCAGGAACCAAACAGTACCTATCTTAGTAGGGTTGCAGAGTCCAAGTGTAGTAGCCTAGTTCTCAGTTCTTAGAAACCTTGTGGCTATTATTAACTAAAATGGAACCTGGGGAAGCCATGTTGGCTCTGATGTAGAGCTGATTTGCATTCTGAGATGAGCAGCTCAGTAGAAATAGCTCTAATACGCTATTTTTGGGGGGTGGATGGGGAGGGCAGGGCGTGGGCAAGCACTGGGAATTGAACCTGGGCCTCCAGCATGGCAAGCGAGAACTCTGCCACTGCGCCACCATTGCCCGCCCAACTCTAATACATTTTTACAAGTTCCATTGAAATAGTTTGGGGAGGGAAGTCACAAAAACAATGCTGAATCAAAAGTGTTATCTCACTGATTATCGTTATTTTTTTAGGGATTAAAATAGGGTTTGTTTTTTTTATTATAAAAGAACAACTCTTCAGAATTCTATAAGGAAAGAAATGTCTTGCACTCACGGTAAAAGACACCATAATGCAAAATTACAATTGTGTGACTCCAGGCCTTTCTTGTCTCTTCAAAAGGTAGAGATGAGAAGACAGTTGAAGCCAACAAGCAATTCTGTAAAGCAGAAAGACTTAAAAACCCTACAAATGATCAAAATCTAAACTTGTTTGTTTTTTTTTTAATTTTAATATATCAAAAGGCCTGCTTTAGTGACATGCTATTCCCATGAGAAAATAACCCCAGTACCCCCTTGTTGGGAACATAAATCTTCAGTTGACTAGCCAATTCATATTGCTAAACCCCTGTGTGTAAGTACATGTGTGTCTTTTAAATCAGAGCCATCAGGCTCATGCAACTGCTACTGCTAACAACCTGCTTCCCCATGTTACTGGACCAGTCAACCCTGCCTTCAGAAGGGTGTGGGCAGGGTACAGTGAAACTTCCCAAGTGCTAGGGAGTGAATAATGGCCCAATAGCCAACTTTTCAAGCAATACCTTACCTACCTCCACTCAAAAGGAGATCCTTATTTCTTAACCAGACTATTTGCATCAAATTTGCCTCCCGGTGATTAGAATGGTTTTCTCCTTCAGAAAAATACACATATCCACACACCCATATGTATAATTTTTTTGTTGTTTTTATACATTTAAATATAAAAGTACTACTCTGCTTTATGTTATAAATGGAGGACCAAGCAACAGGAACCTTTTCTTCTTAAGGTAGGACCATCCATCGGTTAATACTCTGAGGTTTGTCTTCAGGCTAGGGCATTTAGCCTCAAGTGAAGGAACCTAACAGCAAGAGATCAAGGGCATCTCCCTCCTAATCTCCCTAACCCTTCCTTCTCTACTAATTCCCACTACAAAAGAAAAGTTGATTATTGTCTTTTTTAAAAATGGAACTTCCCCACCAAGGGCAGGGGAGGGTATATTCTCAGCTAACTACAGAGTCAGTCAGGCACCCCTCTCCTTCAGCTAACCTCACAGAAAAAGTCCTGCTCTCCCTTCACAAACACAAATGTTCTCTGTCCAGACTGGACTATGCCTACTAGACAAACACACCTGATTTAAATGGAAGCAGTGCTTATATTTTCCCTCCCTCCTCGCCCCACAAATGCACTACTTCCTCAGTCTTCCAAAGCTTCTGTGTTAGGATTAAAGGGGAGTGGGGTGGGTGTGAAGAGATTAAGAACTTGACCCCTCTACCCTGGCCCAAAAAAGCAAGAGTTATTAACTGGGCATGAGGAATAAAGACCTTGATATCTGCCCTTTGAGTTACAGAAGAACTGGGCACGGATTGATGGCTGGAGGTCTAGTCCATTTACCTCTTGTACTTGAAGGGGTCATTGCTGGTTTTGTTGAGACGACAAGTGTGTATCTCATTGATTATTGATAATTGACTATATTATTAGGCACCACTTTGCACTATTTCTGATTTACTGCTGTGGACTCTTTTCTGTACCCATATCCTCCCTTCCCCCAATACTGTGCTTTTAGGATAACAGGATTTTTTCCTTACTTTGCTTTGGGGGTGGGGGCTGGGGACGTTTAGTGGGGTCGTTCCCTCATCTCTTTTAAGATTTTTTTCAGTCATTTATTCTTGCACTGGTTATCTCTAGTCATCTTTTTTTTTTTTTTTTAAATGAAGCCATTCTTTGCAGCTGTGGTTATTTAATTGAACACAAGGGTAGACTTCTCATTGATTTGTCATCATTATAGATGAGAGGACTTGGCTCCTAGGTTGCCCTGTATCTGGGGATAACCTAATATTTGTCACATAAAGTAGTATACAGATAAGTAAACTGCATTATTGGGATGCACCCTTATGTTTTTGTTAGAAGAATTATATTTGAAAGGATTTCATCATATAGTTATTTATCTTTCTTGTGCCTCCGTCTCTTCCTCTTCCAGGGTTGTATGATGCTTGTAACAGTGAGCAATCATTGTTCTAAAGAGTAAACGTACAGGTTTACTTTGTAGAAGTCCTGGGATTTTCATTTTAACTTTTCATGGTAGGTGTGTAATTTTTTTCTTATTCCTTTTGAATTGATCAGATTTGCTGCATTGTTGAATTTCCATGATAAAGAATGCCTACTGTTAGAAAAATATCTTTTTTTTCTTCATCAAGTAACCTTGGAATTTTTAATTAATTCTATCTTTGCACATGATAGAAATCTGTTTCACCAGAGGTTTGACTGAATTGAATTTCAAGGAGGAGGTAACACCTTCTTTGTTGAGAAGAGAAGGTTGTGGATTGTTTTCAAACTATATACAGCCTTTTTATTGGGGGGTGGGAGTGGTAAAATATGTATAATATAAAAGTTGTTCTAGTCTGTTACTTGGTATTTCAGTTAAACCAGACGTGCTTTAAGTTGAAACCCCCTACTATTTTATATCCTAGAACACATGGAGGTATGTTCTTAGTCTATATTGACATCAATTCCACAAAATCATAGGAACCTGTTTGGCTCCTGTGTTTGTTAGTTTCCTGGAGTGGCATGTGAATGTGAATACTCTTAGGCAGCTCCTGGCTCTTCTTCCTTGTTGGGATTCTTTGGCCTAGGAACTGGATGCCATTCTGTCCCTGTGGTGATAAGCTCCCACCCATCCCTGCCACCATACTGTAATGCTTTTCGGAAGCAAAGTTGAAGGGCCAGTGGACTGGCAGGCACATTGTCATTAAGTAACTTTTAGCCCTGGAAGGCTTCGACCTAAGTACCTTGATCTCTAGCTACACTTAAGCCAAGAGATCAAGAACAATGTGGGATTATATTATTTCTTTTTAATTTTTTTAATTTTTTATTTTTACATGGGCAGGCACCAGGAATCGAACCTGGGTCCTCTGCATGGCAGGCAAGCATTCTTGCCTACTGAGCCACTGTGGCCCGCCCACAATGTGGGATTATAGAGATAACTGATTGAACTTCTGGTTTATTTTGGGCCTGAAACAATTGATTCATTTAGGATTCTTTGGTCTTTTAGGCATATTGGATGGCAAAGAATACTATTTTTAGATTTGGAGGATGGCCTTCAGGGCCTCAGATTTCATCTCCTCCCACTCTGTTCTCATCATCTTGACCTTCTTACTAGCTCTCTAACACATCAAGCTCATTCCTACTTCTAGAAGTTTTCACTTGCTGTTATTTCTGTGTGGAATGCTCTTTCCCCAGATGTTCACGTAGCCTGTTCTGCTCATGGAGAGAGCCTTCTTTGGAGTTCCAGGTAGACCCCATTCCCACCCTGGAAACCCTATTTAAAAGATCACTCCACCTCTCTCCTGCATCTTCCTTTATGGTTTCTGATTCTATATTTTCTTTCATTGCTTTTATTACTAACTGAAATACTGAGGTTATATTTGTTTCCTTCTTTATCTCTTCCACTAGAATGTAATCCCCAAGAGTGTAGAAACTTGTTCAAATCTTCTAAAACAGAATTTCTCAGTCTATTGCTATTTTAGACCTGTGTTAGTTTCCCAGCTGCTAAAACAAATACCATTAAGTATTTATGGGATTTATTGGCAAAATCGAGGTGTCGGCAAAGCCCTTAAAGACTGTGGCATTCTTCTACTGGCTGCTTCTGATCCTTGGTCCTTGGCTTTTCTGTCACATGGCGTACACGTGGCAACATCTTCTCCTTTCTCTTCTGGGGACAGTTGACTTCCAGCTTCTGTCTGCTCCTTGTGGCTTTTCTCTCTGTCTGACTTTCACCTTAATCCAGTAATTTGGATTAAAACCCAACCTGATTCATTTAGGCCACACTTTTTTATTTTTTTAAATTAATTAAAAATATATATATATAACAACAGACAGACACAAATATCAACATATGATCATTCCATTCTGCATATATAATCAGTAATCACAATATCATCACATAGTTGCATATTCATCATCATGATCATTTCTTAGAACATTTGCATCAATTCAGAAAAAGAAATAAAAAGACAACAGAAAAAAATTCATACACACCATACCCCTTACCTCTCCCTTTCATTGATCACTAGCATTTCAATCTACTAAATTTATTTTAACATTTGTTCCCCCTATTATTTATTTTTATGCCGTCTGTTTTACTCATCTGTTGATAAGGTAGATAAAAGGAGCATCAGGCACAAGGTTTTCACAATCACACAGTCACATTGTGAAAGCTGTATCATTATACAATCATCTTCAAGAAACATGGATACTGGAACACAGCTCTACATTTTGAGGCAGTTCCCTCTAGTCTCTCCATTACATCTTGACTAACAAGGTGATATCTATTTAATGCATAAGAATAACCTCCAGGATGACCTCTCGACTGTACTTGGAATCTTTCAGCCATTGACACTTTCTTTTGTCTCATTTCGCTGTTCCCCCTTTTGGTTGAGAAGATTTTCTCAATCACTTGGGCCACACTCTTAACTGAAGTATACCATCTTGAAGAGATCTTGGTTACAATGGGTCCACACCCATCAGAATTTGGACCAAGACCAAGAACATGTCCAAACTAGGGTACACAGTTTAGTCCACCAGAGACAAATTGTGGGGGTTGTCCTGTGTATTGCAGGATGTTTAGCAGTATCCCTGTTTCTGTTTACTAGATGTTAGTAGCACCCCCAGTCATGACAGTCAAGAATGTCTCTAGACATGGCTAAATATCTCCTGGGGAGCAATATTATCTGCAATTGAGACTTTGTGGGTGCTTAATAAAAATTTGTTGAATGAATTAAGTGGTAGGTGCTCAATAAATATCTATTGGATGATGAATGAATTCAGAAATGAATGAATTCATCAAGTTAGAAACTTTTGAACACTGAACTATGTGCATGGCTTCATGTTTCTTGTTTTCATCTTTCCATAGATATCTTCCATGTCTTGTCTGTTACTTGCACAGTAATCTACTTTTTGCAGCTTTTTTCCTCTGTTCAGACTTGCTTTATCTTTCAGACAGTGTCCTTTGCTTTTTAACTTACTCTTTTTTTTTTTGCATGGGCAGGCACCGGGAATTGAACCCGGGTCTCCGGCACGGTAGGCGAGAACTCTGCCTGCTGAGCCACCATGGCCTTCCCTTAACTTACTCTTTAATTTACTTTTGTTCAGGTCAATAAGTGACTATTGAGCACTAACTCTATGCTATAGAATAGTAGTGGGGAACTATAAATATGGTGCTGTGTGTGCTTAAGAGCTCATTGGATAAAATGAACATAGATATATGAAATGTTTTTCCAAAGTTGAATTCTTATTCCATAGTGATGTCTAATCTGGTACTAACAGGCCA
>PVIY010047634.1:0-17732 GCA_004026745.1 Myrmecophaga tridactyla | reverse complement strand
GGAATTAGAACTGTCCACTGTGTGTTTGTGTGTGTGTGTGTGTGTGTGTGTGAGGGTGACAATTAAAGGGAGAAATAAGCAATGGTGTGCTGGTAAAGCAGATCTCTGGAAAGGAAAAGAAAAAAAAGCCCTTATTTGTAGCATTTGCCAATTTCCATGTTGTAAATACTCCTCCCGTGGTCAAACTACCACAGTTTAATAATCAGTTTAGAAAAATCTTTAATATTTACCAAGATTCTCCCAAACCAGTAAGAACCTGCTAGAGCACACCACTGGAAACTGTTTATCAGTAGTCTGTGGGTACAACCTGATCATGTTATTAATGAAAATGGATATCTGATGGGCCAGGTGAAGGAAAAAGTCAAGAAAAGAGAATTTCTAAGCTGAAATATAAGAGTAAAGACTTGTAGGAAGAAACATATCTGAGCTAAGGAGGCTACAAAGAAGAGAAACTTATGAAGGCAATCTAGTTACCAGACTGAGGATGAAAATCTTAGTTGCAGGGGCATATTCCAGAAATGATAACTAGTTAGACGAAGGAGGAGAAGGGAAGAAGATGCTGCACACATGGCTTAAATTTCAATGCTTTTTTCCCACATTTGCTCCTTGTGCAATATGCTCATCTTCTTTTCCCTAAGAGAACTGCAAGCATCTTTTGGCAATACTGTAAAGTACTGTTAACTAGGAATTCACAGGCAAGTAGTCCAAGCCAACAGCATGTCAACAGAATGGAAGGCCAACAAGGAATAGTCAAGCATTTTAAACATGTTGATATAGCATAGACATTGAAACTCTTGAAGCAGACAACACTGGGAGACCCAAGTGGATGGTCAGCAAGCAGTCATATTTATAGCGGCCCATCAACAGATATTTGGGTCAGTGAAATAAGATAGGACACCAGTACAGGGAAAGACAGAGGATATAATAAGAATGGCAGAACTTCCTAAGCTGACTAATTGTGGCAGAGAGTGCTGGTTGCCTACACAGTGTCTCTTCTCCTTCTTCCTTATAACCTTGGCTTTATTTTGCTAATGCAACAAGTTTTTGGCCATATAAAATATTTCTGGTCAATGAAATATGAGTGGAAGTTGCTAGGTGTATCTTTCTGGAAGGTTCTGTAAAAAGAAGTCAAAAAATAACTACTACTGTTTTTTTCTTTCCATCAGCTACCCTTTCTCTTGCTTTTTACTCAGAAGATGACAATGATGACTGATGTTTCAACAGACAATTTGGGCCATGAGGCAATTTTGAAAATAGAAACCAATGCTAAGAATGGTGTTGGGAAAAGAAAGACAGCTCTTAGTCCTTGCTGACTGAGGAGTCATTATATTGAGCAGTCCTGAACTATCTACTTCTGGATGTTTTTTACATGACATAAAAAGTAAACTTTTATCTTGTTTAAGCCATTATTATTCCCTATTTTGGTTCCAAGCAGCCAATTGAAACTCCTGCTTGATATAGCCAGCTAACAAGTAGAGGAAGCAGAGACAAGGATTTTGTTTCAAGAAGTCTAGTACAAACTGGTGAAGAAGGAAGAAGTATCATTTCAAGGACTAGAACATGAGATGAAAGCTAGACGAACAACAGCATTGACTTGAAGCCTAGTTCTCTGGAAGACTCGAGGAACTTAAATCCAAATCCTAAAACCTCTCACTAAACATTCCCTTTTGCCAATAAGCCATAGGCAGGTTACCAGATAGCCCATAGATAGCAGTCAAGTAAGTGCCTGCAGCTGTGAGCAGAAACTGGCTCTCTTAGGACAAGGGATCAGAGAGGTCATTATGCATCAATTGCACCCATAGCAGGGGACATGGAGAAGCTAAGGTTTCAAAGACATTTCCTTGTGGCTTTCATATGGAAAATCAATCAGTATCTGGTTTCTGACAGCCCGTAATCAAACTCTCTAGTTTGACCAGTACCAGTGGTCTGGCACTGCAAACTTTATCATCATATAAGACTGAATTCTGGATGCCTGAGGATGGTGGGAAGAAAAGATAGTGTGAGGAAGTGGAGTGAATGTTGACCACTTTTTCTAACAGTTTGGAGGAGAAAGATGTATAGAAACAGTAAAGAGGAAAAATAATAATAAAGTGACTGCTATGAATTATGATTAAAATTGGGAGAATATGATTGTGTTCACCTGGGAAAAAGAAAGTAAAAAGGAGCAGAGACATAAAAGGGAGTCTAGACACAGTAATGTCACCTTTTCAATGCTCCAGTGTGCTGTAGCATCTTTTCTGAGAAAGAATGATTCAAATGTCCAACTTTACAATGGTTTCTGCCTGGTTTCTAGCAAAGCAAGAATATTAGTGCATTGATGTCTGGATTCCTCTCTACCATGACACATAAAGTGACCTCACCAAAGGTATTAGAGAACTCCTAATTGCCAAATTCAGTTGACAGTGTTCATTCTTTACCTTCCATGGCCTTCCTGAGTCATTTGACATTGTCTTCTTTTTTACAACGGTCTACTCCTCTGTTATTACTCTCTCTGAGTTCTTATCCAAGCTTTCAGCTCACCTCTTTTCAGTCTCACACTGGCTCATCTTCCTTCTCCTGCCTCTTAAATATTGGTGCTCCCCAGTGTTCTGTCTTCAGTTGTTTTTATTTCTCAGTCTATAATCTATTTCCAGACCACCTTTCTCATGCAAACTATTTTATTTGCTCTGTACATCTGGTTAACTCCAACAGCTATCTTCAGCTAACAACTCAGTCCTTAACTCTAGACTGCTGTATCCTAAATCTATATCATTTTGTCCCATGAACAGCTCCACAAGTCCAAAATAGGACTCTTCAATAACTCTGAAAGCCTCTGTAGTATGGGGATTATATCTCATACCTTTTTTCATAGCTTCAGTGCACCAGAGTATTCAATAAATATCGTCAAATGACAAAATACCTGTTTAGTTTCAACACATGTATATTTAAAATTAATTTTGTACTGTTATAATTGGTGTGCTGGTATGCAATAAAGTGTACACATTTAAAGTGTACAACTTGATAAGTTTTGACATATGTATACACCTGTGAAATTATCATCACAGTTGAGTAGGAAACAGTCATCACCCCCAAAACTTTTCTCATCATACCTCTTTGTAATTCCTCCATTACATCCCCCCAAATAACTGCCTCTTGTGCCAGGCAGCTACTGATGTAATTCCTGTTACTTTAGATTAGTGTCCATGTTCTGTAATTTTTTTTTCACATGAATGGGCTTATATAGCAGGTACTCTTTTTCCCTGGCTTCTCTCACTCAGCACAATTATTTGAAGATTCATCTCTGTTGTAGCATGTAGCAATAGTTCATTCCTTTTTAATGTTGAGTAGCATTCATTGCAGGGATATATATCACATTTTGTTTATTCATATACCAATTGATGGACATTTGGGTTGTTTCCAACTTTTACCTTTTACAAATAAAGCTGCTGTGAACATTTGTGGAAATTTTTTGTATGGATACATGCTTTCATTTCTCTTAGGAAAATCACTGAGAATGGAATGACTGGATCATATGGTAGGTGTGTGTTCAACTTTATAAGAAACTGCCACATTTTTTCCAAAGGGATTATAATATTTTACATTCCCACCACCAGTGTATGAGAGTTCTAATTTCTCTATATTCTCATCAACATGTGGTAAAGTCAGTCTTTTAAATTTTAGCCATTTTAATAGGTATTGTATTAGTTAGGCTTCTTTAGAGAAACAGCACTAACAGGTTAGATATATATTTATATAAATCTAAATATAAAATTTAGATTTATATAAATCCCTTAGGATTTATTGTAGGAATTGGCTTGCATGAGTGTAGAGACTGGCCGTTCAAATTTGATAAAGCAGGCCACAACCTGGGAACTCCCATGAGGTTTTCAGTGAATTCCGTAGGTTGAAGATGGCTGGTTGAAGTATAGGTAGAAATTCTTTCTGACTGCTGAAATCATCAGTTCTCTCTTTCAGGCCTTCAGCTGATTGGATGAGACTTCTCTCATGCTAGAGACAATCTCCTTTGTTGATTATAGGCATAGTCAGCCACAGATGCAATCAAGTGACTAATGATTTAAATATACCAGAGATACCTTTACGTTAACAAGCAGGCCAGTGCTTGCTTGACCAAACAACTGGGCACCATAACGTAGCCAAGTTGGCGCATGAAGTTAATTGTCACAGATGTGTAGAGGTATCTCATTATGGTTTTAACTTGCATTTCCCTAATGACTAGTCATGTTAAATATCTTTTAAGGTATTTATTTGCCATTCACGTATCTTATTTGGAAGTGTCTGTTCATATCTTTTGCCTATTTTAAGGATGTTGTTTGTTTTCTTATAATTCAGTGTGAGAGTTCTTGATATATATATATATATTTTTTGCATGGGCAGGCACTGGAACCTGGGTCTCTGGCATGGCAGGCAAGAATTCTGCCACTGAGCCAACATCGCACCGCCCTTGATATATTCTTGATACAAGTCCTTTACCAGATACATTATTTGTACATATTTTCTCTCCGTCTGTGCTGATCTTTTCATTTTTTTAAGTGTCTTAAAATAAAAAGCAAAAATGTTCATTTTGAAGTCTAATTTATGAATTTATTCTTTTATGGATTGTGCTTTTGGTTTGTATCTAAGAAATCATTGCCTAATTAAAGATCTCCCATATTTTCTTCTAGAAATTTTTAGACTTTTAGACTTCACATTTATGTATATGATTCATTTTGAGGTAATTTTTGTATATGATGTAAAGTGTGGACTGAAGTGCACTGTTTTGCATATGAATTTCGTCTGTTTCAGTACCATTTGTTGAAACACATATAAATGTAAACATATTATGAGAGTTTGTTCTTGGTTGTAAACCAGTGGAAACTTTCACTTTAAACTTGTATTCATGAAGAGTTTGCCAATAGTCCAAACTACCTGTTTTTAAAAAATATATCTTTATCGTATTTTCAAAGTATCCCATTTGCTTTCTTATTTTTATAGAAAAGGAATAATTCAGCACATTTTTTTTCATGTCTCATTGGCACATCGGCTTATTGAGCCTGAGTTCTGTAAACTTGCATTGATATGAGCTCTTGTAACTTATAGGGTAGAAGAGATAATATGGCAGTCAGGGAGGTTTGAAGAAGGGATGAATATGTCTAATTGACACCTCATTAAAATATTTGCAACTCTGGACTGGTACATTAAGGAGCCTTCAGGGCTATTACATGAAACATCTTTCAGTGTGAATTTTTACCCTCATTAGAATGGAACACCCTTATGTACATGTCTGTGTATTTTAGTAGGGTGTGGGAAGAAGATGGCTGATTACTGGTCTTATTTATTTTAAGAAGTAGAGAAAGCAGCCCTCTTCCCTCTTTGGAGTGGCCCACCAGAGTTTAATTAAAAATGTCTTAATAATCTGGAGTGGTATGTGAAGTCCTAAAGTATTCTTGAACCTGAATTGGACATCCTCAGTTTTCTCAAGGCAGCAGAGAGGCACCTTTTTATCAACACTGGGAAGCACCCACCCTTGGCAAATTGTCAGCAAGACACAGTTTGTCATTATCATCCCAAGTCTTTTCTCCACTTCCTCTTCAAGTAGTTTCTTCTCCTTGTTAAGTATCCAAGATTCTCATGCTTTTCACTTTTCTCTCCTTCCTTCATATCTAAACCTTCCCAGGAATGATGATTAAGTATGAATGTATTATCTTAATAAGGATACTTGCATGTTAATGGAGAATTGAGGCATAACCAAAGGACTTTCTAATAGTGGAATGCCAGGGCTCAATAAGGCTCTTTGGGTAGCTATGTAGATTAGGTAGTGGACATATGTGCTGCCTCCAAACATCCATTCCCCACTATCCCATTCTAGATAGCCCTTTAAGAATCCATGTAGTTTTATAAAATCTGATGTCATTTCTGGTTTCAGGTGTGGAAGATTGGCAAATTAGCTCTTTAAATATCTCTGGCCCCTGAGAGTGGTTCATGGATGGGAATGCAACTTAAGTTGATTCAATGAAAGTGAATCTCACAACTTGTGAAGAAACTATTGGAAAAATTTCCTCTTATCCTCCAAACAATGGACAGTAAAATTATAAGAGCTGGGATTGCTTTCATCATGAAAGGAGAGCTGTGATTTTGAAAGTGGAAATGAAGCCAACACCATAGATGGAAAAAGGGACAGATTAGAAACAAATCCTTGATAACTTCATTGAACTGCTGAATCAAACTTAACTCGAATACCTTAAAATGTTAACTGTGTGAAACAATAAATTTCCTTTTCCTTTTATGTCCATCACTTAACTGAAAGAAAGATAGTTAAGCTTTTAAAGACTGCAAAGACCTGAGATCTTTTCAGGTTTCCTTGGGTTTATTAGGATATATCAGGAAACCTCAGCAGGTCTCATGAAGAATTGAAGATTGTTTTATGAACAATTGAGGTTTAGCAGAGCCAATTTTTTAAAAATCTCTTTGGAAGTTATCATCCATTCTTGTTCTATTTTGATGATTTAGCTGCTCTCTGCTCTAAAAGCTAACATTTTTCTGACTTTCTTCTATTTTGTCTTGTGTTCACATTTTGGTTCAGTCAGTTATGATTTCAGGGCAAATTGTGTGTGCCAGATAATCCTTCTGGCAATTGCATAGCTATCTGCCTTTGATTCAAGCACCAGTTCCTGGGTCAGTTCATCCTGGGTATGATAGTAAGACTGAGCATTAAAAAGCTTGGTGACTAGGGATAAGGAACTCCTCAGCAGAAGGCTTGAATGCAGAAGTTACTCAGAGCTTTCTCAAAGGGGAAGCATGTTATTGCAGGCAACATTTACAGGCTGTCCAAGATAGTGCGCTTTCTGAACCCTGTATTGAGAGAGCCAAGGGAGCTAGGACACTAAGAATTGGCATGGATCTGACCATTTGTCTATAAGAACAGCTGGAATTATGCTGTTGACAGCTCCTACATAATCACGTAATGAAAATGTTTAAAGGTGATTTTGACAGGAATCACTTGGGAATGGTGAGTGATAAGGTGATGTAGGTGGTGCCCTGTTTTAGTTTCCCAGTTGGTGAAACAAATATCCTACAAGGGGTTGGCTTAAACAAGAAATTTATTTGCTCACAGTGTTTAGGTTAGGAGAAGTCCAAAATTGAGACATCAGTAAGGCAATGCTTTCTCCCTGAAGACTGTGATGTTTTGGGACTGGCCGCCAGTGATTCTTGGTCCATGGTTTTTGCACTACATGGCAGTGCACATGGCAGTGTCTTTTCCTCCTCAGGGTCCTGCTGACCCCCAACTTCTGATTGCTCTCTGTGGCTTTCTCCCTGTGTCCAATTTCCTTTGCTTATAAGGACTTCAATCATACTGGATTAGGCCCACTCTTATTCAGTTTGGGCACACCTAAACCGATAACATATTTAAGGTCCTATTTACAAATAGATTCACACCCACAGGATGAGGAGTTGGGACCTGAACATGCCTTTGTGTATGTGTTGGGGTGGGGGTGGGGTACATAAATCAATCTCCAACAGTCCCCCACAGTATCTCGTACAACTAACTTTATCAATGGACTCCCTCATCCTTGGCTTCTGGTTTCAGCCAAGATGGCACTCTGGTGAGAAATAGGATGAATGGAGGTGAGTGCTTATTTCCCTGACTTCCTCCCTATGGGATTGCCTCAGGCGTGCTATGTCTCTTGGTCAAACGTCATTGCTCTGCATTCTGAAGATCGCAGCTTCCTTTGTGGTGACCTCTTCTACATGACTCTTTCTTTCTGGGTTCCAGTAATCTTTCCCTGCCCTCTGCTGTTACCAGCTCTGGTTCTGGCACTATTCTTTGTAATTCCCCTATACCCTCCTTTATAAATAGAATCCTTTTAAATAAATCTCAGTTTCTCCCATTCTGTAGCTTTTTTCTTACCAGTAACTTTACAGCAGAAGTTTCTTACCAATGACTTTAGAGCAGAAGTTATTTTTATTTTGATGAAGTCTAACGAATATTTTTTTCCAAATCACTTATTGCTTTTTTTGTGTCCTAAGAAAATGTTGTGTTATTTCCCATTGCCGTACCTATACTTCTGGGGATCAACTCCTAAATTAACAATTTTACTCAAGTCTTTGACTCAGGGTCTTTTCTGGGTATACCCTAACTATGACAATATTTCATATAAGGTGAGAGACTCCACAGATAGCAGTATCCCAAATAATGAAGTTATTCTCCTAGGTTTCCTTCTAAAAGTATTATGATTTTAGCTTTTATGTTTAAGTCTCTAATCAATCATAAATTAATTTTTTGTGCATGATATAAGTTGGGGTCAAGGTTTCTTTTTGCCATATGGATAGGCAGTTATCCCAAGCCATTTGTTGAAAGTAATTTTTGTTTCTCCACTGAATTGCTTTTATTCATATGGGTGATTGAATATTTCTACCATTTTAGAATTCATTTTTTATTTGTGCCCTTTGTCATTTTGCTCTATTTTTCCTTGTCTGCCTTCCTAAGGGTCAATCAAATATGTTATAGCATTTCATTTTATTCTATCTATTGGCATTTTAGTTCTATCGCTTTGCACTATCCTTTTAGTGGTTGCTCTAGGAACTACAATATTGCTTCTTAAGTTTTTACGATCTACTTAGAATTGTTATTTAACATTTTATGTAAAATGTAGGAACTGTACATCCATAAGGACTCATTTTCCTACTTTTGTCCTTTAGCTATAGTTATCATATTTATATTATTTCCATAAATTATAAACCCCACACGGCAATGTAATAAATTTTGCTCTGAACAGTCATATGCATTTTTGAAGGGTAAGCAAAAGGAGTTTACATTTATCCAGTTCTTTACCATTTCCAAACTCATCATTCCTTCCTAAAGATCCAAATTTCCATCTAGTATCATTTCCCTCTAGCCTGAAGAATTTTCTTTGTAATATTTGTAGGACAGGACTTCTGCAGATGAATCCTCTTATTTTCTTCTTCTTTTTTTTTCCTTACTAATCTGAAAATGTCTTTTTATTTCACCTTCATTCTTGAAGGGTATTTTTGCTGAATTTTTTTTTTCTTTAGCTCTTTAAATAGACCATTCCACTGCTTCCATTGTTTTAGATAAGCAGGTAACTATGACCTGGAGGAAATGTGTTCTGTATCTCTGGCTGCTTCCAAGATTTTAAACTTTTTTTAAAAGAAGTTTGAATATGATCTTTTTAGGCATAGTTTTCTTCCTATTTACCTTGCTTGGGTTCTTGCTGAGCTTCTTATAATTGTAAATTTGGAAAAATGACCAATATTTCTTCAAATATGTTTTCTGCCTCATTCTGTCTCTTTATGATCCTTCTGGAACTCCTACCACAGGTATGTTAGACCTTTTGATATCATCTCTCAGGTACCTAAGTTTCTGTTCTTTTATGTTTTCAAGTTTTTTTCTGTCTGTTGTTTAGATTGCATAATTTCTATTGATCTATTTTCAAGTTTATTGAATCTTTCCTCTGTCGTTTCCATTCTGCTCAGTCTAGTGAACTTTTTATTTCAGGTATTATATTTTTCAGTTCTAGAATTTCCACTTGATTCTTTCACAGTTTCTGCTTTTCTGCTGTGATTCTTACCTTTTAATTTCTTGTGAGCATATTTTCATCTCCTTTACTGAGCATAGTTTAATAGCTGCTTTAAAATCCTTACCTGTTAATTCCAATATTTGGCTCATCCTGTGTTTGATCTCTATTGATTGTTTTTCTCTTGGGAGTGGACCATACTTTCCTAGTCTCTTATGTTTGGAAATTTGGGGTTATATCCTGGACATTGCTACTATTATGTTATGGAAAAGTGGATTGTATTAAATTTCTCTGAAGAATGTTGACTTTTTTGTTTTGTTTCATTTTGTTTTGTTTGTTTGGTGTATCAGAAAGTTAGACTCAAACTTCAAACTCTGTTTCTTAAATGGGCAACTTAGAACTCAGTTCAGTACTTTTATCCTTTTATGGGCTTTCAAATCAGACAGAGATTTGAGTAAAGCTTATACACAAAATTTATAGCTTTCTTTCCCTAAGTCCTTTCTGGGATTATCCTCTCATTTTCTAGCAGCTGGATTTCTTCACTATATCTTCTGGCCCTACAGGGCAGAATAACTGGATTTTTTCTAACAGAATTCTAGTTGTCCTGCATGATGCCAACTATAGCCTACTTCTGGGTCCAAAGCCATAAAAATGGGAAATGTACACATGCCATCATCTCTCCCAAAAATCTGCCTTCTTTTGTTCACTGTCTATGACTTCAGGTTTTTTGTGTTATATTTTTCCCAGAGTTTGTAGTTGTTCTCTGTGAGAGGGTTGGTCCGATAGGAGCTTGCTCAGCCATTCCTGGAAGCAGAATCTCTTAATTCTATAAAAGTTTGGAGTGTTTTCTGTCATGGGACAAATAATATCTGGATTTCTGCCACTATAACTGGGTCACCATGAAACTCACCTACCTAATAATGCTTTGCATATTCTATGCTGATCTTCCCAGTCATCCTCTTTCAAAGCTGTCAGGTTTCCTGTTACCGCTTAGGAGAGCCATCTCATTCTCCTGAGGGTACTTCCCAGTTTGTATTTTTATGGCCATCCTATTTATGGCTTTAAGAGAATGCTGTTCTGTAGTTCTTGCATTTAAATTCTCTCAAGGGATGCCATTGGGTTTGCTTTTTGAGATCTTGACTCTTTTCTTTTCCATTTCTTTTTGCCCTGTTTGCCTTCGAAGGGCTCATAATGATGGAAACATCAACCTATTTTATACTCCCATATTTATGAGCAGCTAGACTTAGGAGTATCTCCCTTTCCATTTCATGTAAATTAACTTTGGCCTCCATTATTGCATTTTCCCCTTCACATCTTTCTAGCCTGCCCACTAAGATCAAATTTCTCCCAAGGAAATTCCTTTCTTCTTCCAGCTTTATCAGCCTGCATTTCTTTATTTTTTCTTTATTTTATTATATATATATTTTTTGGTGCTTGTATTCTGCAAGTAAGTCCAAGGCATATTTTAATATTATACTTCATTTTTATCAAATAAATACATGTATACATATCAAATAATCAAATATTACAAAGTTTTAATGAAAACCAGTCATTCCCTGCCCACCTGTTACTTCAGTCCCATCTTAATTCCCATTCCCAAGAGGCAATCACTTTGAAATGATTTACCTGTTTTTTTCTGGCATTATCCCCCATATTTCTAAATAATATTCTTAGATTGCTATCTATGGAGTCTCTCACCTTATATGAAATATTGTCATAGTTAGGGTACACCCAGAAAAGATCCTGAGTCAAGGACTTGAGTAAAATTGTTAATTTAGGAGTTGATCCCCAGAAGTATAGGTACGGCAATGGGAAAGTCAGACAGCGAAGGGAAGGAAGCTCATAAAGGGTGGGGTCTCACACAAATAGCCACTGTGGTTAGCTTGGGCTCAAACTTAAGTGTGAAATCTGGGAGATTGGATACAACACATCTCTGAAGTATCTCTAAGGACCAAGGGACTGGTATAGTTATCTTCCAACTCCTATCACACATTGATTGAGGCTAGTCCAGGATCCATTAACTGCCTGACACTGTCAGCTGCCCTGTATGGAGGTCAAGAAAACACTATTGGTCTGAGAAATCCATCAGGCAAAGAATTGTAGTTGCTTTTAGTTAAAATCTATTGGATGGACATGCCTGGGAATGGGCAGGGCCAAGGTGATATATGTGGGGTGTGAGGCCCTACTGTATCTTGCACAACTCTGCTGATAGTCTCCCTTGACCTTTTTTGCAGGGCGGGTTCAGCAGATAGGGACCCCTGTCAGGAGACAGACAGATGGTGGAAAATGATAATAAGGCACTTATTATCCTGACTCCCTTCCTATGGGATTTTCTCAGATTAACTGTGTCTCTTGACCAAAGGTCACTACTCTGCCTTCTGAAGATCACGTATCCTCTTAAGGTGACCCTTTGTATAAGATTCTCATTTTCTGGGTTCCATTTACTTCTCCCTGTCCCTTGCCGCTATGAGCTCTGGTTCTGGCACTATCCCTTGTAATTCTTTTACACTCTGTTCACATCTTTGTAAATAGTTGCTTTGTAAATATACCCTTCTCAAATTATCCTAATTTGAGTGTGCCATCTGTTTCCTGTTGAGACCATGATGGGAAAATGAAACATGAAACAGTGGCTAAATGGTCCTGAATGGTATTACCCACCCAGCTACAGCTATACAACTATAGGATTCTTCTCACAGAGGGCAAACCCCTATTTCTTGACAGAGGAGGAGAACATTTGTGCCCAGGATTAGTCATACAAAAGAAGAAAGAACTAAGCTAGGAACAATTCAGGCCCTTTTCCCAAATTTACCATTTGGATAAATCACTCCTTCCTTGGGAGGATGATTAGGGTGGAAGAGATACTCTCTTCCCATTACTTTCAAAGAGGTGGGCTTTCTTACTCTATGGACCAAGGAGGGAAGGTTGGGAGGAGGAGAGAATGATTTCAACAATTCAGTGGACCTGAGCTCAGCAAAACCTGCTCATTTGATGTTCTCACAATCACAGTTGTGGGTTTGAGTCAGATATCATAGCCTGGTGACAAACTGAAGGAGTAGTCGATGTGAGGGTTTACAAACAGCAGAGACCAATTAGAAAAATGAATCACTTATGGCTTGGGACTAACACTAAAACAACAAAGTCATTCCCATTACAAAGTGAATACTTGCCCTCTATTCTTACAATTGCTGGTATTTTTTATTTCTTTCCTTGGAATGTCCTCAGAACCCACCAGCCTATGGCGTGAAAGAAGTTAAATTATGAATAATATTTGGCAAGCTTTATGTTTCCCACTTGCGCTGCACCCACAGCTCAGCCTATCACTCACCATTGGAGTCTCACTGAGTCATTATTTCTTCTTCTGGGAGTCCCCAAGAGGTGTCTCGTGGTTGCTCAGTTCTTCTGACCCAGTCTTTTTGAGGGAGGCAGTTATTTACCATTTGGAGAAGCATCTTTTCAGTGGCTCTGCTTCTGGAGTCTTCACCAATGGTGAGGTGTCTCCTGATGCTTCCCGGGGTCTATGCCACTATCGTCACTCAGCTCTGTGCAGGAATAGGATGGATTCTCTTCTTCCTAACGTTAGGATGCCATAGGTCCCAAACAGAACTTCCAGTATCTCCAAATCAAAAAGTTGATTCTATATTTTCTCCCTAGATACATTTTCTGACTCCAAATCAACCTGACTCTACAAGCTATCCTAATATTCCTGGAACTGGGAAATCCCAAAGACCCAATAGTCAAGATGCTGCTGTTCATTTCCTTTCTCTGCCTCTTCCCTTCCCACCTCAACTCCTGAAACAATACATTTAGCACTCATAGATGGGATGGGCAGTTGTGCAGATTGTGGTCTATGTGAATAGTGCCCTCTAGAGGTGTGCAATATGTAACATACTGAGTGGCCCTATTAGCATTAAGGTCATTATTGCTGACCTGATGTCTCCTTGTGGCTCTAGCAATCTATTTTTTTAGCTAGGAGCTATATTAAATGTAACCAGTAGTCTAAAACAATATCACTTAAAGAATAGTCCATGGGCTGACAGCAGCAGCAGCATCTGAGAGTTTGTTATAATGCAAATTCTCAGGTCCCATTTAGACCTGTGAATCAGAATCTTTGGGATCTAGACCTAAGGGTGTACATTAACAAGCTCCCCAGATGATTCTTATGGATACTAAAGTTTGCGAAGAACTGGCCTTTCAATCAATTAATAGAAATGCCAATATTACAATTGTAGATTGTATACTCAAAATGTTTATTCCTCCTTTATTCATGTTCTTCTATTGAATAATGCCTTCTTATACTATACCTTCTACAAAAAATTACTCCTGGAAGGGGGAAGGCTTATTTTAATTTTTTGCAGAAGTTGGATAATTTTTCTTTTTTATCTTGGTTACTACTTATTGCCAATCAGAACAAAAGATCTTTTGCCCCTTCCAATAATTTCTACTTTATGATAACATGCTTAGACAATTTTAGTACTCTTTTAGAGGTAAAAATGAATATTTTCAAGTGCTATTATTTTTCAAATTGCTATTTTTGCATCAGACTCATTAACAATTCAAAATTTGAATTAGAAGTAACCTAAAACTGTCTTACTTTATGTCAATGAAGTCTATTAAATACAAACGAAATCCGTTTTTTGCAACACTCAATGAAGAACATATCACACCTTATGCAAATCTGTTCTCAGATTTCCTAGAAAATAAGCTAAGGAAAAGAAACTAAGTAAAATGTAATTTAAAATTACACTAATATGTCAGAACACAAGAAATAGGAAGGTCAAAATGCTGAACACATTTTTAGTTATCAAGGTAAGCCCAGGGGTGTTAATTGAATTATAAACCAGAAGTGATGTTTTTAACAAATTCAAATAAATTCTTATTATTCAACTTGAACTTAAAGAAGGCATTGTAAAAAACTCCATGAATTCAGTAAAATTATCAGACTTCTGCTAAATCCTCCAAGTTCATTTATACTTTCCCTTTGACTTACTAAAATCATTTTGTCTATAATTGAGAGGATGTATATAAAAGTACCTAGCATATACAAGACAAGGATGCCCACTGTCATCACTATTATTCAACATTGTGCTGGAAGTTCTAGCTAGAGCAGTCAGGCAGGACAAAGAAATAAAAGGCATACAAATTGGAAAGGAAGAAGTAAAACTCTCATTATTTGCAGATGATACGATACTATACTTGGAAGATCCTGAGAAATCTACAGCAAAGTTACTTGAGCTAATAAATTCAGCAAGGTGGCGGGATATAAAATTAATGTGAAAAATCAGTAATATTTCTATACACAAACAATGACCTAGCTGAGGATTCATTTAAGGAAAAAATTCCATTCAAAAGAGCAACTAAAAGAATCAAATACTTAGGAATGAACTTAACTAGGGATGTAAAGGACTTGTACACTGAAAACTAAATAACATTGCTAAAAGAAATCAAAGAAGATCTAAACAGGTGGAAAGACATTCCCTGCTCATGGATAGGAAGGCTAAATATAGTTAACATGTCAATTCTACCCAAATCAATCTAATAAATTGAACACAGTAACAATCAAAATTCCAACAACCTACTTTGAAGATTTGGAAAAGCTAACTACCAAATTCATCTGGAAGGAAAAGAGACCTCGAATAGCTAAAAGCATCCTAAAAAAGAAGAATGAAGTGGGAGGACTAACACTCCCAGACTTTAAAACCTATTATAAAGCTACAGTGGTCAAAACAACATGGTACTGGCACAAAGACAGAAGCGCTGACCAATGGAATCGAATCGAGAGTGCAGGAATAGACCCCCAAATCTATGGTCAACTGATTTTTGACAAGGCCCCCAAATCCTCTGAGCTGGGACAAAATAGTCTTTTCAATAATTGGGCATATAAGAACTGGATATGAATAGCCAAAAGAATGAAAGAGGACCCCTCTCTTACACCCTACACAAAAATTAACTCAAAGTGGGTCAAACACCTAAATATAAGTACTAGCATCATAAAGCTTCTAGAAGAAAATGTGGGGAAACATCTAAACTTTACACCTAAAGCACAAGCAACAAAGGAAAAATAGATAATGGGAATTCCTCAAAATCAAATACTTCTGCACCTCAAAAGATTTTGTCAAAGAAAGTGAAGAGGCAGCCAATTCAATGGAAGAAAATATTTGGAAATCACATATCAGACAAAGGTTTGATTTCCTGCATATACAAAGAAATCATGCAACTCAACAGCAAAAGAACAAACAACCCAGTTATTAAATGGGCTAAAGATATGAATAGGTATTTTTCTGAAGAGCAAATACAGATGGCTCAAAAGCACATGAAGAGATGCTCATTTTCACTGTCTATAAGGGAAATGCAGATCAAGACTACAATGAGATACCACCTCACACCTGTAAGAATGGCTGCTATTAAACAGGAGACTATAAATGTTGGAGAGGATGTGGGGAAACTGGGACACTTATGCACTGCTGGTGGGAATGTATAGTGGTGCAGTCAGTCTGGAACACTATTTGGTGGTTCCTTAGGAAACTAAGTATCGAATCGCCCTAAGACCCAGCAATAGCGCTACTTTGTATATACCCAGAAGAGCTGAAAGCAGTAAGACAGACATTTGCACACCAATGTTCATAGCAGCATTATTCACAATTGCCAAAAGATGGAAACAAACCAAATGCCCATCAACAGACGAGTGGATCAACAAAATGTGGTATATACATATGACGGAGTATTATGCAGCAGTTAAGACAAAATGATGTCCTGAAGCACATGACAAGATGGATGAGCCTTGAGGACATAATGCTGAGCGAAATTAGCCAGACACAAAAGCATAGATACTGTATTCCACTTTTATAACCAGCATAATATAAAGGCTTATAATACACAATATAGGGGATTAGAGATATATAGAAGCTAGAGATGGGTGAATTGTTAGCTAATGAGGTTGAACTCCAGTGTAAGGGAATAGAAAGGAAGAAAGGTTTATTTGATCTGGAACTGAAATTTTCTGTAGTGCATAATCTAATCCAATCTATCTGTATAGCTCATTTGAACACTTGAAGCACAGGAAGCACAGAATAAGAAAAAGGTCCTTTAATCCTGTATAGATTATTGTAATACCGGGAAACAGCCTAGAGTATATTAAGCAAATAATCAAAAAGTATTGGCGAAGTCCCATGAAGGAGGAGAGGAAAAATATGGAACTATTAAACCTTACCATCAGGAGATCCCTTGATACTGTGTCAAACTTTAGGCATAGCCAAATCAATAGGCCATGTCCTCGATCATGAGGATTACTCTCGTGAAGCTTATGTAGGTAGTGGAGAAGCTTAGCCTACCTATAGGTATGCCTAAGAGCTACTTCTGGAGGACTTCTGTTGTTGCTCAGATTTGGCTTCAGTCTCTCTAAGCCCAACTCTGCAAGTGAAATCATTGCCCTCCCCGCTACATGGGACATGACATCTGGGGTGAAAGTCTCCCTGGTGATGTGGGAGATGACTCCCAGGGATGAATCCAGACCTGGCACCATGGGATCAACAATTCCATCCTGACCAAAAGGGGGAAAAGAAATGTAATAAATAAAGTATCAGTGGCAGAGAGAGTTCAAATAGAGTCAAGAGGCTTCTTTGGAGGTTGCTCTCATGCAAGCTTCATGTAGTCCTTGTTACTTATCAAAACCTGCCAATCCCCAACCAGGACCATCCCAGCCAATCCTAAAGAACACCTAGAGCAATATATAAGATTCCACAAGGGTCCCAGCACTAGAGTAACTTTCTAGAAACCTACACTCTCCAGGTGGGTCCCTGGTCCAAATAAGTCCTGAAACCTAGCCCAGCCTCTCCAGAACATCAGATAGTTCCATCTCCCTACCCTATATTAGTGACAGACCCTTCCAATAGCAAAAATTTAGGATCGCATTGTCCAAATAACCCTAAAGAAAGGTATGGAAAGATCAAAGGTGATGGTGGAATTATACATGGAAGATAGGACTTAACAAATGAATATGAATGCTGAATCATTAAATTGATATCTCTTTTAGTCTCCAGTATTTTAGAGCAGCTAGAAGTAAAAACCTAAAGTTGTGCAATTGTAACACATGTTAAAGTCTGAAATATGTTCTACAACTAATTGTGGTGCTGCACTTTAAAATTTATAGCTTTTTTGTATATATGCTGTTTTTCACCAAAAAAAGAAGGAAAAAAAATCAATTGTGATGATAAAAAAAAAATA